>CM019152.1:59958854-60007793 GCA_009733165.1 Naja naja | reverse complement strand
GGAGATAGAGATAGATGGATGAAAGGAGAGATAAGAGATATAGATAGATATAGAAGATAGATAGATAGATAGATAGATAGATAGATAGATAGATAGAAGGAGAGATGATGAAAGGAGAGATAAGAGAAATAGGTGAGATAGATGAGATAGAGAGATATATACACATGTACACACACACACACACACACATATGCATACAGTATATACATATAATATGTATAACATGTATACATATATACATACATATACATGCATACTTTCTCTCTCCGGCCAGGATATTTAATAAAAAATGAAAATAATGACTCCTGGCGTGCACCTACATAGATGGGAGTTCTCAAATATTCTTGACTATTCTCCGTGATGCCTTTGACACTAAATTCTGCTATCCAACATGGATAATGTTCTTTGTTGGTGTTTGGGCTCTAAGTTTCAGCTTTGCCTTGCTGTTAAGAGTCCGTCAGCCAAGTACTCCAACAGGTGTTAACCTCCAATGAACTGCACCAGAGACTATTCTCTATGCGTGCATTCTAAACATAGGCAGCATAGAACAGAGAATTCTGTGCAATACAGATTGTGTAACGTCAGAAAGAGAACCGTGCAGAATGATGCCACTTCTCTCCTTGTGATCTTCAGCCAGCGCTGATCGGCGCAGCGGCCTTTCCCCTGCGCGACGTCCTTCGGTCTGAGGATTTAATCGTCAGCCGTGACTTGCCGGTGAAAGAAGATGGCGTCCCAGGCCCATTAGGGCCTTTACAGGTATAGAATTTGCTGCTGGCGTTTTGTTTTGTTCGTTTCTAAGCCCCTGGGCAGCAACCCTTGTTTAATCGTTCCACGTTTTGATAAAGGGTGCAGTTTTCATGTGTCGAAAGAGCAGGCCAGGATGTCATTGCCCAATCCCTTGTGGAGGATTTGTTCGTAAAGGTACAGGTGGGTCCCTTCACATCAGTGATCGCCAACCAGTGGGCCGGGGACCACTGGTGGTCTACAAGAAAATTTTGGTGATCCGCAGAGAAATGTCACCCCCAAAGCAATTGATCCAACCCTTTTCATTTAAAATGTCTTTGTATCTGGCAGTAGCTCCCATTTTACAGACATTGGGGTATATAAGCACTTATTTTATTTTAAAGAAGACAAAAAAATGTATAAATAAAACAAAAAAAAATTTAAAGAAAAGAAGTTGGGTAGTAGCAGGATCCTACTGATGTAATTTGTCCACCTTCCTGTGACAGGTATCTGTGGAGCTTGTAGCTGCTAGCAAAGACATCTCCAACATCAAAGCGAGCGGCGTGTCCCCAAGAGCCCCCGTCGGCTCCATCAGGGGCCAGGGCACAATTTTTCAGGATGCTGACAGGAGCCCCTGCTCCACCAGAAGCCCTCAAAGCCCCTGCAAAGCCCCAGTGAGGATCGAAGCTCCCTTGCCTTCTGCTTTTCAGAGGTCCCCTAAGGATGGGGCTCAGCCGCCGGTCCCTCGGCCCGTCTCCCGCAACCTCCTGACCCAGATGAGCGCCGCCTCGGAAGAGGAAGGGATGCTGCTCCACGTCCTTCTGATGGTCTCGGAGGGGCAGGTCGCTCTTCCTCCCAACGGCGGGCCAGACAGCTCTTGCAACCTGTATTTAATTTGCAAGCTCTTCAGCACCGAAGAAGCCACGAAGTCCCCCATTGCTTGGGGGACCTCACGACCCATATTCCATTTTTCCCAGGCAAGTCCAGTGGTGGGGTTTAAATTTTTTTTACTACCGGTTCTGTGGGTGTGGCTTGGTGGGTGTGGCAGGGGAAGGATATTGTAAAATCCCCCTTCCCCCCCCATCCCGCTAACCTGCTTTCCAGCTCCATTCTCCTGTGTAGGGGAGCCAAAGGAGACCCAGCCGATCAGCTGTGGGCATAGCTTGGTGGGCGTGGCATTCTGTGGGCGTGGCTTGGTGGGCATGGCAGGGGAAGGATATTCTGCAAAATCCCCATTCCCTCCTCCCCCCACTAGCCTGCTTTCCAGCTCCATTCTCCTGTGCAGGGCAACTAAAGGAGACCCAGCTGATCAGCTGGAACTCGATGGGAGGCAGAGAAGAGATGGGGTTGGCGGGGCCAGTCAGAGGTGGGATTGGCCGATTCACCGAACTACTCAAAATTTCCGCTACCGGAATAGAATAGAATAGAATAGAATAGAATAGAATAGAATAGAATAGAACAATATAAGAATTAAGAGTAGAATATAAGTCTAAGTGCTATTGCTATTTACCCATATATTTTTTTCACCCATAAGGTAATTAGAAGAGAAGAGAATAGAAGAGAATAAGAAATTAGAAGAGAATAAGAAATTAGAAGAGAAGAGAATCAGGAATAGAATAGAATAGAATAGAATAGAATAGAATAGAATAGAATAGAATAGAATAGAATAATATGGGAATTAGGAGTAGAATAGAATAGAATTAGAATAGAAAATATGGAATTGAATGCATAGAAGAATAGAATAGAACTAAGGATTAGGAATAGAAAATAGAATGGAATAGGAAATTAGAAGAGAATCAGGAATAGAAGAGAAGAGAATAGAATAGATATCAGAAGAAAGAATAGAATAGAAATAAGAATTAAGAATAAAATAGAACAGAACAGAATTCTTTATTGGCCAAGTGTGATCTTTATCACAAGGAATTTGTCTTCGGTGCAGAAGCTCAGTACATAAAAATACATTAAAAATGCATTCATCCAGAATTATAAGATACTTAGTGATAGTCATAGGATCTTCATCGCCCCTCGATTTAAAAGCTGAGAAGGTTCCTAGGCAGAATGATAATGGCTGCCTTGCCTCGCCTTCCTGGGGAATTAGTCAGCTGCTGCACTAACAGCCCAATCCTCCCTCTAGATCACTCCGGTTGCGTTGACCTCGAAACATCTGGAGCGGTTGAAGAACAACGTCATGGTGATTGAGGTGTGGAATAAGGTGCTCAGCCCCGGAGGGGACCGACTGCTGGGGCTGGCCAAGCTTCCCCTCCATCAATTCTACGTTTCATTCAAGTAAGGAACTGCCTTTGCTTTTCTACTTGCAGGGTGTCCTCGACTTAACGGCCACAGGGGAGCCCAAATTATATGTCGCTAAGTGAAAAAGTTGAGTTTTGCTCCGTTTTGAAAACTTTCCTTGATGCATTTGTTAAGTGAACTGCAGCTGTTAAGTAAATAGTAACGCGTTAGCAAATCATGTGACCCCGGGGAATGCTGCAATGGTCATAAGTGTGAAAAATGGTCATAAGTCGCTTTTTTTCAGTGGCCTTGTAACCGGTCACTCGATGAACTTTTGTAAGTTGAGGATTGCCTGTCATAAATACATCATAAATACATATATTTATCTACAGGTAATCATGAATACCTGGTCAGGTAGCCCTTGATGAAAAAAAGTGACATGACCATTTTTTACTTTTACAGCCATTTCAGAATCCCCAAGGTCACGTGATCAAAATTCAGACCTTTGGCAGCTGACTCACATTTATGACGGTTGCAGTGTCCCAGGGGTCACGGGTTCCCCTTTTGCGACCTCCTTACCAAACAAAGTGAATGGGGGGAGCCAGATGTCAGCTAAAAAGATACTCCTTTGGGCTTTTTAGCTGCCAGAAAAAGGGAGTGGAGGAAAACAGTGCATTCCTTAAGTGCCTAGATAATCACCCTGGCAGCCCAAAGTTGTCGGAGCACAAAAATATTACTAGGGAGCATGATTTATGGGGATGGATGTGTCCCATTGGAGAATACACATCCAGGAGGTGGGGGGAAGACCAGGGTCAAGGGGGAAATGAATGTTGTATTTTAGTATCGGCTGCATCCAGCTAACACCAACATGGCCACTTCTAATAAATCAATCTTCTTTTCTCTGCGATGCGGCTAGAGACTTATGATTTGAATGGGGGTGGATTTGTTGGAGTCCTGACACCAGATTCACTTAACAACCAGGTTACTAACTTAACAATGGCCGAGATTTACTTAACAACTGGGGCAAGAAAGGTCGTAAAATGGAGCAAAGTTCACTTATCTTGCTTAGGAACATAGAAATTTCAGACTCCATTGTCATCATAAGTCGAAGACTACCTGTAGAGAAATATGGCAAGCCAGGCCTACTCATGGCTTCTGCTGTCAACTCGTAAAGCATTCCTGGCTTGCTCTCAAGTTGCCATAAGAAGGAGGGGAAGGGGAGATCTGATGGAGCAGTTCATTGCTATGAGCAGAAGTACATTCCACGCATACCTTTCTCCAGCTTGTGTCCCAGGTTACCAAGCCCAGCCAGAGAGGCGTGTTTTCTACAGCTCAGGAAAGTGCTTCATTGGAGAATGTGATTTATGACACACTCTGGGAGGAGCAGGGAAACAGGGTCATAGGTGGGCAGTATCTTCGTTGGAGAATGTGATTTATGACACATCCTGGGAGGAGGGGGGAAACAGGGTCATAGGTGGGCAGTAGCTTTGTTGGAGAGCGTGATTTATGACACACCCTGGGAGGAGGGGGGAAACAGGGTCATAAGTGGGCAGTAGCTTCATTGGAGAATGTGATTTATGGCACCCTGGGAGGAGGGGGGAAACAGGGTAGTAGCTTTGTTGGAGAATGTGATTTATGACACACCTTGGGAAGGGGGGGGAAACAGGGTCATAGCTGAACAGTAAATTATGTAGGGAAGAGCTGACTGCACTACTTGGGAAAAGTGCCGACATGTTGCTCCTAATAAATAATTGGATTTCTTTTGAAACTTGGCTTGAGGCTCATGAATTAATTAGGGCATCCCTCGCAACCCTAACATCTGCTTCTTTTCCGGCTGCAGAGACCCCAAGGTTTCCAGCCTGCTGCTCCAGGCTCAGTATCCGGTGCTGGCCGTGGATGGCCCCGTGCCAGTAGTTGACGTCTTCTCCGGCCAAAAGAATGGCAGCCTGAAGACCATCTTAGCCATGGGATCGGCCGACCAGGTGTTGGCGCTACAGAGAGTCAAGAAGGATGAAGGGCCAGTATCTCCGGCTGTGCTGCGCCCACTGCATGCCCTGGATCCCCTCCCTGCACCCCCCTCTGAGGTGCGTCCACATCATAATTACACCGGGGGTGGGGGCTTGCCCTTTTGGGGGCCACCCATGGGAACTGTGTGTTTATCTTTATTTCTCCCAAAGATTCAAATGGCACAGGTAGCATTTTTTTTAATCAGTTAGAAAAAAAGAATAGGTGTCATGCCCCTGTTAGAATCTGACTCCGAGGGTGAGGAGGAACAGCTGACAGGGAGTGGGAGTGTGGTTCCAGAGGTTGTGGAGGAAACTGGGGAAGGGCACAGGCCGGCTAGGCATTCAGAGGAACACCCAGGCCCATCCCCTCTTCATCCTAGGGCACACAGGGAGGAGCGGATAAGGGAGAAACATGAATGGTGTGGTCTACGTGGGAGGAAGGGGCCCTGATCCCCTTCATGGGCTGCAGCTGGGAGGACTGGTTAAAAGGACAAACTGCGCATGGCCCAGTGCTGGAAGCAAAGCGTGAAATAGTTCTAGTCTTTCATTGCTTATCTGAATTCTGGCCTCCTTCCCGGTGTGTGTATTTCGATAACTATGGACGTCTTCAAGCCCTTATCCTACCTTATCTCATTAAATTCCTTCAGTGTGGTTTGTGTTGTTTTTTCCTATTTATAATTCATATGTATTTTGAGTTTGGACAGCATTTCTTCCTTTTTGCAACTGTTTGTGGGGGAGTTTTTTCTCCATTCAATGATAATTGGAGCTTTGAAGCCAAGTTGAAGGAATTAAAGGGACTTCACCTGTTTTTGTGACTTTGTTGCTTTTGTATCCCACCTTGGGTCATCACAATAGGTCTTTGACTGAGAGTTCTTGAACTTGAGTCTTGCTAGTTCTAATCCAGGGATGATTAGGATAACTTACGACACGCGTGTGTCAAAGCTTTGGCGCTCTCTGAGCTTCGTGGGTTTTCTTGCAGACATTTTGTGACCAAACTAGGTAACATCATCACTGCCAAGGGGTTGGGGTTTGTGGAGGAGGAGGAGGAGGACTGTGGGATCCTTGGTGCTCTCTGAGCTTGGCCGTTTTCTTGCAGATGTTTCATGACCCAACTAGGTAATATCATCAATGCTGGAAGAGCTTGTAGAGAGGAGGAGGAGGAAGACAACTATGGGGTCCTTTAGTGCTCTCTAAGCTTAGTCATTTTCCTGCAGACATTTCATGACCCAACTAGGTGGCATCATCAGTGCTAGAAGGGAATGGGGATCGTAGAGAGGACAGGAGGAGGAGGAAGACATCTATGGAGTCCTTGGTGCTCTCAGCTTGGCAGTTTTCTTGCAAACATTTCATGACCCAACTAGGGAACATCATCAGTGCTAGAAGGGAGAGGGTTTGCTGTCTATTTATATATTAACTTGGGGCTTTCTCTGTCAGCAATTTTATGTACAAGTTTAGTAACCGTTCGAAGTTACAGCACCACTGATAAAAGGGACTTATGACTCTTTTTCATACTTATGACCGTTGCAGCCTCCCCAGGGTCATGTGATCAAAATTCAGATGCTCAGCAACTGACTCGTATTTATGATTGTCCCAGTGTCCCAGGGTCACGTGGTCCTGTTCAGAGTTATGCAGTGTAAATTCAGTGCCAGAAAAGTAAACACAAATGGCTGAGGCTTCATTTAACTTCTTTATAAACAGATAAAGTAAATTTTACAATACCAGTTGTAGATTTCTCCAAAATGGAACCAACTCAAAACAGAAGCAGACATGTTACAGGTTCAGAGCAGAACAACCACTCAGGAGCTCAGAAACAGACATCAGTTTCACTTTAGTTCAGCAGGCAAGCAAGCAAGTTAGTTTCTCTTTCTTTTTCTTTTTTTAATTGAAATAAACTTTATTAAACATTAAAAAATATATACATAGTACAAAACATTTTGTAAAATACGAAACCAAAAAGATAACCAATAAACATAAAGACATAAACATTTCTAATTGCTTAGACGGTGAATTCTTATCAAACAATTTTCCAATACTTGCTTCCTCTATCTGGTACTCCTATCATAACCTCTTTATATTTTCCATTCTCTGTCTGTTTACTCATTGGTTTCTATCCTTTATCCAATTATACCAGTTTTCCCAAACTGTATAATGTTTTGAGTCTTCCTTATCTTTTAACTTTTGGGTGAGTTTATCCATTTCCACGCATAATCTTCTGGATTATGAAGTTATCCATTGGCATCTGATCACTCTTCCAACATTGAGCTAGTGCTATCCTTGATTATGTAAGATTAAATATTTTATTTTTTTTGTGATTTCACCTTTTATTATTCCCAACCAAAAAAATTTCAGCCTTAAGTTCTAATTGAATATTTGTGATTTCTCTTATCCATATTCGTATTTTTTTTCCCAATACTTTTTACTCTTCGAGCAAAGCCACCAAGCGTGGAAGAAGGTACCCCTTGCTTGTTGACATTTCCAACAGAGTGGGCTTAAATTTGGATACATATTGGCCAATCTCGGAGGTGCCAGATTTCTCTTTCACTTTAGAGCTGAGAACAGAAGAGAAACAAACCACGCCCAGATTCTCTCTTTACGGTTCAGCCCTCAACTCAGCTCTCATTGGCTGACCTTGTTACTAAACTCTATTCCAGTTCATGAATATACTCTTGACATCATTCCTCTTTTGCGACCTTCCGACAAGCAAAATCAATGGGGAAAATCAGATTCCACTTAACAGCCATGTGACTAATTTAAGAATGGCATCGATTCCCCTTAACAACTCTGGCAAGAAGAAAGTTCGTAAAATGGGGCAAAACTCACCGAACGACTGTCTCGCTTAGTGGTGGAACCTTTGGACTCCATCGTGGTCGTAAGTCAAGGACCGCCCGTAAGCCTTTTTCCTAGAGACCCAGTGTTGAAGAACGTGGCACCCGAATGGGAGAAATACACAGGTAGTCCTCAACTTACAACTGTTCATTTAGTGACCATTCAAGGTTACAGTGGCACTGAAAAAAAAGTGACTTATGGCCATTTTTTCACACTTACGACAGTGTCAGTGTTTTGCAGTTACACGATCCGCTCTTCTGACCTTCGGACAAGCCAAGTCAGTTTCGCTTAACGACCGTGTTACTAACAACTGCAGTGATTTCACTGAACCACTGCAGCAAGAAAGGCCGTAAAAATGGGACAAAACGCACTTAACAAATGTCTCACTTAACAACATACATTTTGGGCCCAATTTGGGGTCGTTAAGGCGAGGGCTGCCTGCCTTAGGGATGTAGAATTTGTAGGCGCATCATCTTACGTGTTGCTTCTCTGAGACTAAGTCCAGTTTATGCCTGCAATATATATATATCCCACCCGTCCGTCCTTCCCTTCTTTCACTCCCTTCTTCTTCCTTGCCTCCTTCAGCTGTCGAGCAGGGAACAGAAAGGCCTGGTGGAACATACCTTTGAGGTCCACATTGAGGGGGTGCAAGGCCTGACGCCCCTCCAGTCCACCGTCTGGGGAGAAGCGGACTGTTACGTCCAGTACCACTTCCCGGTTCAGAAACCAGAATCCGAGGCGCTCTGTGATGTAGAGCTAAGCGAGAAGGGTGAGTTGGTAAGAAAAGCCCCTTCCAGAGAGCCTTCCTCTGGTCCCTCTACTCCTTGTCGGTAGCAGTAACAAGAGTAACGGACTTTTATTTCCTCCCTCAGACCTTGAGTTGAAGGCTTTCCGCACCTCCACCACTTTGTGCGTCCCCGATCCCACCTTCTGCGACGAGCACCATCACTCTCTGCTGGTCCCAGCTGACGTCCCAGTTCAGCGGCTGCTACTCAGGGCTTTCTCTGCCCAGAGCTTAGCAGGAGAAGGAGGAGGGATTCATTTCGAAATTTGGTGCAGGTATGTCCCTGTCACGCAACCCACTCCCAGGATTCGGCCTGGTTTTGTCTCTCTCTCTGTTTGCATCGCATGGTGCCTAGGATGTTGGGACACTCAAATAGAATAGAATAGAATGTAGAGTAGAGTAGAGTAGAGTAGAGCAGAGCAGAGCAGACCAGAGCAGACCAGACCAGAGTAGAGTAGAGTAGAGTAGAATAGGAGAGAATAGAAATATGGAATAGAATAGAATAGGAATAGAATAGAATAGAATAGAATAGAATAGAACATTGGAATAGAATAGAATTATCGAATGGAATAGGAATAGAATAGGAATAGAATTCTTTCATTGGCCAAGGGTGATTGGACATACAAGGAATTTGTCTTGGTGCAAATGCTCTCAGTGTAGATAAAAGAGAAGATAAATTCGTCAAGAGTCATCAGGTACAACACTTAATAATAGTCATAGGATACAAATAAGCAATCAAATCATACTAGGAAACAGTCAATATAAATTGTAAGGATACAAGCGACAAAGTCACAGTCACACAGTCACAAGTGGGAGGGGAAGGGCAATAAGGAGTGATGAGAAGATTAATAGTAATAGTAGTGCAGACTTTGTAAATAGTTGGACAGTGTGGAGGGAATTATTTGTTTAGCAGAGTGATGGCATTCAGGGAAAAACTGTCCTTGTGTCTAGTTGTTCTGGTGTGCAGTGCTCTATAGCGTCGTTTTGAGGGTGGGAGTTGGAACAGTTTATTATGTCCAGGATGTGAGGGGTCTGTAGGTATTTTCACACCCCCTTTTGGACTCGTGCATTTTATACAGGTCCTCCATAGAAGGGAGGTTGGTAGCCATTGTTCTTTTCTGCAGTCCTGATTACTCTCTGGAGTCTGTGTCTGTCCTGTTGGGTTGCAGAGCCAAACCAGCCCGTTATAGAGGTGCAGATAACAGACAAATGTGGCCAGTCTCCAGATTCCTGTCTTATCTTCCCCCTCAATTGTCTTTTTCTGTAGGCTAAACCCATCCAGATCTTTTGACTAGTCCTCAAATGAAGTGGGGAGGAAGAGGATGATTCTGGGATCCTTGGTGCTCTCTGAGCTGGGTTGTTTTCTGGCAGATGTTTCATGAGCCAACTAGGGAACATCAGTGCAAGTGAGAGAGGGGCTTGCTAGCACCTTTCTAGCATTGATGACGTTACCTAGTTGGGTCATGAAACGTCTGCAAGAAAACCACCCAGCTCAGAGAGCACCAAGGACCCCAAAGTCCTTCTCTGTTGTGGTTAGCCGGCAGCAGGTGTGGACGGCGGAGGAGAGCGAGGACTCAGCTGAGGGGCCAGGACCATTAGGGAGTGGACTGCTGCCTTCAGAGATTGTGGGGGCTGGCAGCAGCGATGAGGAGGTTCCTGAGGAGCCTGTGCCAGGTGCGCGTGAGCGCAGGATTGCTCAGACGAGAGAGCAGTTATAGCTGCACAGGTGACTCAGGAGTAAGGCTGCAAGGTAATGGCCGCTCCCTCAACAAGATAAAAGCCAGGTTTGAAAAAGCGTTCTTTGCAGACAGCAAAGAAGCTCTGAAGCTCAACTGGTGGACATCTTAGTTCGTGTTTGGAGAATTCTGTAAATTAGTTCTTATCTCTGGGTTTTTGGCAGCCTTGACAGACAATTTGGCAAGGCTCTTTCTTGTGGGAGCTAATTAGTTGGAAGCAGCCTTTTATCTGTGAAGAAACAGGATTCATAGATGAAACATCAAAAGGTTGTGCTGCTGCCTTTGTCTTGTGTTTGCTCTCTTGGAACCTGGTTGGGTCAGAACATTCTCTTCCTCCTCCTCCTCTTCCCCTCCTCCTCCTCATCTCCACAAACCCCACTCCCTTCTAGCACTGATGCTGTTCCCTGGTCGGGTCATGAAACATCTGCAGGAAAGCCACCCAGCTCAGAGAGCAACAAGGACCCCACAGTTCAACCCTGAGCCACAAATATCCTATCAATTAATTTCTTACTGTGTTTTGCCCTTGAACAAGGAACGTAGTTTCCTGTTCACGTTTGCGGTCTCCTGTTTTCTCCAGCTGAACTGCAGCATTGCAACCATTTGGTGCCATCTCTTCCACAGGTACTACTACCCGAATGTCCGAGATCAGATGGTTGCCAGGGCGAGCTTGCCCCTCTCACGCCTCTGTGCGATGGTCACCATGCAGCACCGTCAGGAAGTGGGGATCCAGACTTTCCACCTGCCTGTCATGCCAAGAATCGGCAGCTCAGGAGAACTCCATCCTCGGTCCTCAGGTAAGGGAAGACACCTGGTGCCACCAGAGCTAAGCTAAGTTCAGCTGATCGTGGCCAGATCCTAGGACAGAAACCACCTGGGCTCCTTTAAAACAGTCTCTGGGATCTATTTTATCAATAGTTAAATAATAAAAATGGGTTAGAAATAGGGAAACAAGATAAAGAAGATACGTTAAAAGAAATAAGTAAATAGAATAGAATAGAATAGAATAGAATAGAATTGCATAGCATAGCATAGCATAGCATAGCATAGCATAGCATAGCATAGCATAGCATAGAATTCTTTATTGGCCAAGTGTGATTGGACACACAAGGAATTTGTCTTGGTGCAAATGCTCTCAGTGAACATAAAAGAAAAGATACATTCATCAAGAGTCAAGAACTATCAGGTACAACACTTAATAATAGTCATATGGTACAATAGAATAGAATTAGAATAGAATAGAATAGAATAGAATAGAATAGAATAGAATAGAATTAGAATAGAAAAAATAGAATAGAATAGAATAGAATAGAATAGGGTAGAATTCTTTATTGGCCAAGTGTGATTGGACACACAAGGAATTTGTCTTGGTGCAAATGCTCTCAGTGTACATAAAAGAAAAGATACATTTGTCAAGAGTCAAGAATCATAAGGTATTATGACTAGTATGTTGAATATTATTATGTTACTATTCTAGCATTAATATGTGGGATATTATTATGTTAAAGATTGCAGAATCAATATTAATTGAACGAAGGATGTTGTAATTTTGATTATTGTTTAACAAAGATATTTGTACCAAACAACACACTGTTCAACTAAAGATGGAATGATTATATTGAAAACTATATGGATACCCGTGCTTCGCTACGAAACTATGTGGTGGGGCTTAGTTTTTGAGGAGGAAAATGAGGGGGATGGGATTCTGCCTCTGCCTAGCAGCATCCATTGGTATTCATCTGGCTAGCGTCCTGTCAGTGTGTGAGAGAGCCGAAGGCTGTTTGGAAACTGAAACTGTATTTGCTGTGTGAGCAAGGAGACAGCAAGGAGCCTGGGCATGGCTTAGCTCAACTGTTCTGTACTAAAGCTGCTTGCTGCTCTGAAACTGAAACTGAAACTCCTCTCCTCTGCTTGTGTTTTGCATTTGGAAGAGATTCCTTTCCAGGTGGGGAGGGGGAGTAGAACTCCTTAGCATCAGAGTGTGTGAATAATAATAATAATATAGGAAATACTCTAAATGCTCTGATGATCATTTGGAAAAATCCCTTCTTAGTGAGCCCCTAGAAGCCAAGAGGAACCTACGGGCCACATTTCAAGTTTGTAGGCTTTACATTGATGTGTGAGTGGTTTTTCACTTTTATATATAGAGAGATTTTTAAAAAATAAAATAAAAATAAAACCGTCTCTTCCATCCTTATTCGTTCTGAGCCCCCTCCTTAAAGGAGAAAAAAAAAACACATCCAGATTTGGATAGCCTCCTTCAAGGTCAAATGGGGGTCATTCTGTAAAATTAGCAGGCCCTGCAACCTGAATAACCGTTGATTAATCGTCAAACAATTAACCAGTGGAACGATTTGCCACTAAAGTGCTCTGTGCTCCATCACTGGAGGTTATCAAGAAGAGACCGGACAGCCATTTGTCTGGAATGGTCTAGGGTCGTGATGGCAAATCTATGGCATGCCTGCCACAGGTGGCATGCAGAGCAATTTGTGTGAGCACGCGAGCCCCAGCCAAATTAACCTGCACTGCGCATGCGTTCACCTCCTGGCTGGTTTTCGGCCCATTTGAGGCCTTTTTCTGGAAATACCGGAAGTGCTGAAACGGGCCCGTTTTTCGGCCTCCAAAGGATGCAGAGGCTTCCCTTGAGCCTCTGGGAGGCCGAGAAAGGCCTCAAACGGGCCAAAAATCAGCTGGGAGGCACACGCATGCGCATGCAGGTAGGGAGGTGGGGGGTATTGCGTGCACATACACAGGGGAAGATGCATTGCGTTGTGGGTGCACGCACATGCACGGGGGGGGGCGCATTGCTGTATTTAGCACCTGAAAGCTGAACCCGCCTTCTTCTCTCTCTCTTCCTTTTTCCCCAGGTTTGTTCCAAGTGAGCGTAAAATACCGAAGCAGCTTGAAAATCACCGACAACTTCCTAGAGGCTCAGACCGTTCCCATCTCTGTCCAAATCCACGCAGCGGCTGGCTTGCAAGCGGCAGCCAGGTGAGAAGGAAGCAAAAGCTCCATACAGCTCGTCCTTGACTTACAACTGTTCTGTCAACTCAAAAATATTTCTCTGGTCTTGTTAGTTGCCAGCAGAAAGGAAGTGGGGGGAAAGTGGTGCATTCCTTAAATGCTTCAGATAATTGCTAGGCAGCCGAAGCTGTTGGCACACAAGTTTATTACTGGAGAGCATGACTGATGACTCTTGGCTATGGATGTGTCCCATTGGAGAATATACATCCGGGGGTGGGGGAAGACCAGGGTCAAGAGGGAAATGAATGATGTGTCTTAGAGTCAGTTGGCTGTCAAGGCTCCGACAACCCATCCCCATTCGAATCATGAGTCTCCAGCCGCATTTCTCAGAGAAAAAAAAATCATTAGGAGTGAACTAACTTTATTTATTTATTTATTTATTTATTTGGTCAGTCTTATATGCCGCCCTATCTCCCTGGGGACTCAGGGTGGCTCACATCATAAAAAAAACATACAATAACAAATTTAAAAAAGTTAAAAAATTATTAAACCAATTCGACCAAATAAATTATCTAAAACCAAAATAAACATTTAAAACCTAGCCCACCCCTTAGTCCAGGCGGCTTGTTCAAATAACCAAGTCTTTAGGCCCGGCAGAAGGAGCAGGTGGGGAGCCAAGCGAGCTCCAATGGAAGCTGGTTCCACAAGGAACATGTCGGCATTACCTGGGTGCAGCCGGCTCTGAGACACATCATTCATTTCCCCCTTGACCCTGGTCTTCCCCACCATCCCCTGGATGTATCTTCTCCAATGGGACACATCCATAGCCAAGAGTCATCAATCATGCTCTCCAGTAATAATCTTGCATGCCAACAGCTTCGGCTGCCTAGCAATTATCTGAAACATTTAAGGAATGCACTGCTTTCCCCACTTCCTTTCTGCTGGCAACTCTAAAAGACCAGAGAAATATTTTTGAGTTGACACGTTCATTTAGTGAGGGTTCGAAGTTACAATGGCACTGAAAAAAGTGGCTTATAATAGTTTTGCAAACAACAGTTACAGCATTCCCGTGGCCACGTGATCAAAATTCGGACCCTTGGAAATTGATTCGTATTTATGATGGTCACAGTGTCCCGGAGGTCACATGGTGTCCCCTTTTGCAACCTTCCGACAAGGAAAGTCAACGGGGAAAACCAGATTCACTTTACAACCATGTGACTAAGTTAACAACTGCAGCAATTCACTTAACAACTTACCACTACAATTGAGCGGAAAATCTCAGTCTGCTAAGCAAGAACATTGAGTGAGTTTTGCTCCATTCAGTAACCTTCCTTGCCACATTTGTTAAGTCAATCCCTGCAGTAGTTAAGTGAGTCACACAGCTGTTAAGTGAATCTGCTTTCTCCCCCCCACCTCCAATTGAATCTGCTTGTCAGAATGTCTCCAAAGGGGTTCACATGACTCCTGGACACTGCGACCATCATAAGGCAACTGAATTTTGATCACGTGGCCACAGGGATACTGTGATGGACGTAGGTAAAAAAACCATCATAAGTCACATGTCAACTCATAAAATATTTCTCTGGTCTTTTTAGAATTGCCAACAGAAAGAGCGGGGGGGAAGCAGTGGGCAACTTGCATTCCATAAATGTTTTCAAAGATAGTAACTAGGTGACTGAAGTTTCTGCCGAGCAAAATTCTAACTGGAGAGCATGATTGATGACTCTGGGCTATGGATGTGTCCCATTGGAGAATATGAATTATGATACACCCAGGGGAAAAAAACAGGGTCAAGGGTGACAATGAATTCTATGTTTCATAGTCGGCTCCACCCAGGCAATGCCAGACATGTTAACTCCCAATAAATCTTTTTGAAGTTTTGGAAGTTTGTCTCGAGACTCATGGGGGTAACTGCCGGAACCCTGACAGTTTTCAGTGCTGTTGCAATTTGAAGAGACCATGGAGATGCTGCAATGTCATAAGTGTAAAAAACATTTATAATTCTCATTTTTTACACCCATTGTCACTTCGAACAGTCACTAAGGACCCCTCTGTTTAAAAAAATCATATAAAGGTAAATATTTTCTTCTCGTCACTTAGGGCCCTGGCCGAAAAGCACCCTCCGTTCCAATACAGTGCCGAAATCGGTCTCAACACCTACGTGTTGATACACCTCCCCTTCCTTCCTGGGGCTGAGCGGCGCAGGACACGGACCGTGGCTCGCTCCTTCTGCCCAGCCTTCGAGCATCATGTGGAGCTGCCCTGCCGCCTCGTGGTCCAGAGGAGCAGCGGAGAAGCCTGCTGCCTTGGGGAACTCTTGCAGCGGTCAGAGGTCATCTTCCATCTCTATCACCAGCCCCTGAACTCAGGTACCGCAAACGAATGGGGCCCGGTTGTCAAACTGCACAACTAGCCCCAAAGGCTTTGGGGGGGAGGGCATGGCTTCCTCGATGCATCTTCGGTTGTGAATGTTGTGGTGCTTTTGCACAACAACTTCCCTTCACCTGATTGAGGTATTCCTGTTCTGTTCTGTTCTCTACTATTCTATTATATGTATTTCTATTCTGTATTCCTTTTTTATTCTATTCTGTATTCCTGTTCTATTTCTATTCTATCCTATTCTATTCTCTATTCCTAATTCTTATTCCTATTCTATTCCATTCTATTCTATTCCCTCTTCATTCTTCTATATTCTATTCTATTCAAATCTATTCTATTTCCTCTTCATTCTATTTATATTCTATTCTATTCTATATTCCTGTTCTGTTCTATTCTATTTTCCTATTCCTGTTCTGTTCTCTATTCTATTCTCCCTATTCTGTTCTGTTCTACTCTGTTCTGTTCTCTATTCTGTACTCTAGTAAACTATACTATACTATACGAATGATTGTAAATCAAGGACTACCTGTAGTTGAACAGCTTAATTTTATGCTGACTAGTACAGATAGTCTTCAAGTTACAACCATAACCACTGGCGCAGTGGTCAGAGTGCAGTACTGCAGGTTACGTCTGCTGACTGCCGGCTGACTGCAATTTGGCAGTTCAAATCTCACCAGGCTCAAGGTTGACTCAGCCTTCCGTCCTTCCAAGCTTGGTAAAAGGAGGACCCAGATTGTTGGGGGCAAGAGGCTGACTCTGTAAACCACTTAGAGGGGGCTGTGAAGCACTATAAAGTGGGATATAAGTCTAAGTGCTACTGCTATTGCTGTAACGGAGCCTGCCAATTATGGCCAGAAATTGTGACAGTCGTAAAACAAGTCATCCTGTGATCCAAGTCGATTTTGCAACCTCCTTTTTCAGCAGTCATTTAAGCAAACAGTGCGGTGGTTAAGCCAGCTCCTTGCCTGAAGAACCAGAAATAAATGATGGTTTTCAGTGAAACCCTCATAAATCATGATCATGTGACTGCAAGACAGGCATAAATTGAGACCGGTTGCCGAGCGCCCAAAATGCAGTCCCGAGATTGAAATTCTGGCAGTTGAAGTCTTTAAAGTACCCAAGTTCAGAGACCCCGGCTCTAATATCAATACTTTCCAGGGGGATGAATTCCCATTATGATGATGGAAAGTTTAGATCATAGCTGTTATTTACTCTTGCAGCTCCAAGGGAAACTCTAAAAGATTGCTTGCTGGGAACCGTCAGAGTTCCTACCAGAGACCTGCTGATTCGGAGATCAGGTAAAGACACCACATTACACTATGACCTCTACACACTTATCACAAGCCAGGTGCACAACTTGGAGCAAGTGGCATCTGTGGCCAGGAAGGTCTTTGCGTATGTTCACCTAGTGCACCACATTATTAGTGCACCTTCATTATTATTATTTATTCAATTTGCATCCAGCCTGTATGATTTTTAGAAATAACTGGGGGGCAGCGAAAATCTCCAACACGCTTTCCTCCTCCTATTTTCCCGCATAACAACTACCCTGTGAGGCAGGGTGAGAAGGAGGGACTGGCCCAAAGTCACCCAGCTGGCTTTCATGCCTAAGGCAAGACTAGAACTCCTGGTGATTGGCTGAAAGTCATCCAGCTGGATTTCACGCCTCTAAGGCGGGACTAGAACTCACCATCTCCTGGTGATTGGGCCAGAGTCACCCAGCCTGCTTTCATGCCTAAGGCGGGACTAGAACTCACCATCTCCTGGTGATTGGGCCAAAGTCATCCAGCCTGCTTTCATGCCTAAGGCGGGACTAGAACTCCTGGTGATTGGCTGAAAGTCACCCAGCTGCTTTCACACCTAAGGCGGACTAGAACTCACCATCTCCTGGTGATTGGCCCAAAGTCACCCAGCTGGCTTTCATGCCCAATGTAAAACTAGAACTCACCATCTCTAGCGATTGGCCCAAAGTCACCCAGCTGGCTTTCATGCCTAAGGGACTAGAACTCACCATCTCCTAGTGATTGGCCCAAAGTCACCCAGCTTGCTTTCATTACTAAGGCGGGACTAGAACTCACTGTCTCCTACTCTCGCCTGCTACCTCAACCACTAGATCAAACTTGCTCCCTTTTCTGAATTGGGAGGCCCTTTGAGTACTTTACTCACACCCTGGTCACCTTATGTCTGGATTACTGCAATGCACTTTTCATGCCTTGAAGAAGAAGAAGAAGCTACCCTGAAGAAAAGAAGAAGAAGAAGCCAGAAGAAAAGAGATACATGTCAGAAGAAGAAGGTATGCCATCACTGCTGCCTGGAATGCCAGTCGGCTTCCGAATGCAATTCAGGGAGCCAGTTATTTGCCTCTAAATCAGGGGTCTCCAAACTTGTCAACTTTAAGACTTGTGGACTTCAATTCTCAGAGTTCCTCAGCCAGCAAAGCTGGCCTGAGAACCAATTGAGATCAAAAGAACTGGCTGAGGAATTCTGGGAGTTGAAGTCCAAAGGTTTGCTGGCTGAAGAATTCTGGGAGTTGAAGTCCACAAGTCTTAAAGTTGCCAAGTTTGGGGACCCCTGCTCTAAATTCTTTCATGGGGCCTGGGTATTCAAGAAACTTTTGGGAAATTGCCAGCCAGGCTGAAAAGGGGGGTCAAACCCAGGGCCTTTGCAAAATGAATGATTTCATGGTTTGTTTGTTTTGTTTTACAAAAACTCCTCCTCTTTGTCTTTCCTCGCAGGTCTCAGAGGTTGGTACCCCCTCATTCTCCCAGAGGATCTTTTGGCATCACGGTGTGTAAATGTCACGCAGAGCATCGTGGGAGGTTTGGAGATTTCTGTTGCCTTTGCCCGTCCCGGAGACCGAGAACGTGTCCTAGAGACAGCCAACCGTTTAGGGTGGAACTGGAAGGCAACCTACTCTGAGGATCCGTGGGAGGAGAGCGAGAGTGAAGGCCAGACCCCTTCGACACTGCTCATGTGGCTGTTTCTACTCCTCGGCTGTGGCTGCCGCTACAGAGCCTGTTCCTCGCAGGAGAAACACACTTAAATAAAAGCGTATATTGCTACCTTCGCTATAAGCTCTACAATCAAGAAGCCGCTTGGACTTCACTTCGGAGGCCAAAATTAACCGAAGGCGAAAAACATGGGACCGTCGTCTTTAAGAAACCCAACCGAATGGAGCTCCAGTCTGGCCCAGCGTTATTCTGGTACTTCAGGGAAGAAAAACTGGAACTCCAGGTGTGGCGAGCTTACGGCAAAGAGGGTGACATGGAAAGGCCATTGGATACTGACCGCTTGATCGGATCAGCCTACGTGGACCTGGCACCGCTGGCGGGCAGCTCCCGAAAGAAGAAAACTGTCAGCGGTATGTTGATAAAAGTTTTAGAGGCAGTCATTAGCCTGGTTCTCAGAAATTTGGGGAGCCCTTGATTTACAGCCACAACTGAGCCCCAAACTGTGAGTTTTGCCCCGTTTTCATGACCTTTCTTGGCACAGTGGTTAAGTGAATCACCACGGTTGATAAGTGGCTTCCCCATTGACTTTGCTTGTGAGAAGCCTGTCTCTGGAGATTCTAACAGAATATAGAATAACAAGAGTTGGAAGGGACCTTGGAGGTCATCTAGTCCAGTGGTTGCCAACCAGTGGGCCGGGGACCACTGGTGGTCCGCGAGAAAATTTTGGTGGAGTCGCGAGAAATGTCAGCCCCAAAGCAATTTAATCCAGGCTGCTGGCGGGGAACACAAAGGCTGCGCCGCCCATGGCCAGAACAGAAACTGGCGTTAGCTTGCATTGTGAACAACAACAGTGAGTGAGGGAGGGGAAGGGCAGAGGGGAACTTTTTCGCCCCCACCTTCTGGCACCAGCCGCTACTGCTGCTTCTTTCTTCTGCTTTTGGCTGCCCGCAAGGAAAGCAGCCAAAGTCTTCCTTTCTCTCCCCCAAATTCCGCCAGAAATGAGTCTATGGGACCCTGTAAGGCCTCCTGCTCCAAGAGGCTGCGCCGGCATGACAAGTCTCACAAAGTCTAGTTTCTGGCGGAGTTGGTGGGAGAGAGAGAGAGACTTCTGCAACTTCTGCTGCTTTCCTTGCATGAAGCCAAAAGTCTCGCTCTCGCTCTCTCTTGCTCTCTCTCTCTCTCCCCCTGAGAACTGAGCTGGAGATGGTATTTTGTGATCCCAAGTAAAGAACGATCGATCGGTAGGAAAACGGGGTGGGTGAATTTCCATGCAGACTTTTTTTTGGATTTTCCCAGGGTCTCTGGTCTGCGGGATTTAAAATGATGAGTTTGGTGGTCCCTGAGGTCCAAAAGGTTGGCGACCCCTGGATTAGTCCAATCGCCTGCTTAAGCAGGAAACCCTACACCATTTCAGACAGAGGGCAGTCCAGTCTCTTCTTGAAAGCCTCCAGGGATGAAGCTCCCACAACTTCCGAGGGCAACTTCTGTTCCATTTGGTTGATTGTTCTCCCTGTCAGGAAATTTCTCCTCATTTCCAGGTTGAATCTCTCCTTGGTCAGTTTCCATCCATTATTCCTTGTCTGGCCTTCGGGTGCCTTGGAGAATAGCTTGTTCTCAGCCATCCAGGCCATGGTTGTCCCAAAAAGGTGCTTTTTTTCAAGAGGCAACTGGACTTTCTGGTTTGTCTTTTGAAGACGTTTCACTTCTCATCCAAGAAGCTTCTTCAGCTCTGAATTGGATGGTGGGGAAATAAGTTGATACGCCCTGCACAGGCAGCTGGTCATTTGCATCTTTTAGAGGGTCATTGAGGCCACTTGGAGGTTTCTCTGTCTCCTCAGGGTCACCAGAGTGGTGCAAATGGGCGTGGAGCCTTCTTGGAACTGCTGAAAGGACTGTGTTGTAGATTGGAGATAGGTGATGTTATATCCCTCCCCCTCTGTTGAGGGACGGCCGTTCAGGTTTTTGTTTTTTTTTAAATTACATTTATATGCCGCCCTTCTCGGAAGACTCAGGGCAGCTTACAGTTTTTGGGATACAACCCAGTGTGCTCAGCAACAGCCTTCCTTCCATTGTATATGCCTGCTTATTACTAAGCGGCATTTTTACAAAGTCAGGTTATTGCCCCCAACAATCTTTGGGTCCTCACTTTACCTACCCCGAGAGGACGGAAGGCTGAGTCAACCTTGAGCCTGGTGGGATTCGAGCCTGCAATAATTGCAGGCAGCTGGAACTTAAGTGCTAGGCATTTAACAGCCTGAGCCACCAAGGTTTTGATCTAGATGTCCTCTTGGACCCCTTTTCTTTCAAACCAGCGGTCCTCTCTGTCCAAAACATGGACTTTGCTGTCTTCAAAAGAGTGTGGCCTTTGTCTTTTAAATGCAGATGGACTGCTGAATCTCATCCTGATGGTTTTGTTCTCCTGTGTTGTGCCACGCATTTGTGAAGGGGCTGTTTTGCTTCCCCAGTGCACAGATCTGCACAGGGCTGGCTGCCTTGTATCGCATAAAAGCACGTTGCTCAGTTTGTGTCTGGGTGTTTTGTCAAGCTTCTGCCTTAGTGTCTTCTTGTGAGAAGGCTGTGGCAAGAAAGGTGGTACGGTAGAGCAACGCTCAGTTTACAACTTCCTTGCTCAGCAACAGAAAGTCTGGGCTCAGCGGTGGTCATACGTTGAGGACTACCTATAAAAGTTGGTTCAACCGAAGGGCGACTCTACAGCACCAGGAGCCAACGGGAAAGTCAACCTGGGGTTCCCCCTTAGAAAACCTATCAGCTTTTTCTCAGCGGGGCGAGATCTGCATTTCGACTGAGCCTAAATTCCTCCTTATGCGCAGGTGTTTTCCCTTGTTCGGCCTTAGCAGCTGCCAACCTGGGGGGAGCCGCGTTGCGTGTTCACATCACGGTGACTCCTGCTGGTCCATGTGGAGGGTCTGGCAACCATGAAGAGGACAAGGACAGCAGCAGCAGCAGTGTTGAAGAAGAGAAGAAGGCAGCAGAGCAGGAGCTGGAAGTCCGCTCAGAAGCAAATCCTTCTGTCGACAAAGTGTCCCAGGACAAACCTGCTGCCGGTGATCTGGAGAACACGTTCGCGGTGAGCATTCTCGTGGAAAGAGCCATGCACCTAAGCTTAAAAGGTAAGCCCTTGTCAGTCGTGCCTCATAGAGTAGAGTAGAGTAGAGTAGAGTAGAGTAGAGTAGAGTAGAGTAGAATAGAGTAGAATTCTTTATTGGCCAAGTGTGATTGTACACAGAAGGAATTCGTCTTGGTGCAAATGCTCTCAGTGTACATAAAAGAAAAGATACATCCGTCAAGAGTCAAGAATCATAAGATACAACACTTAATGATAGTCAGAGGGTACAATAAGCAATCAAATCATACTAGGAAACAGTCAATACAGATCGTAAGGCTACAAGTGACAAAGTTACAGTCATACAGTCACAGGTGGGAGGGGATGAGCGATAAGGAGTGATTAGAAGATTAATAGTGATAGTAATGCAGACTTTGTAAATAGTTGAACAGTGTTGAGGGAATTAGTTGTTTAGCAGAGTGTTGGCGTTCAGGAGAAAAAACTGTCCTTGTGTCTAGTTGTTCTGGTGTGCAGGGCTCTATAGCGTCATTTTGAGGGTAGGAGTTGAAACAGTTTTATGTCCGGGATGTGAGGGGTCTGTAGATATTTTCACAGCCCTCTTTTGGACTCATGCTCTATACAGGTCCTCCATGGAAGGCAGGTTGGTAACAATTGTTTTTTTTTTTCTGCAGTCCTAATTACTCTCTGGAGTCTCTGTCTGTCCTTTTGGGTTGCAGAGCCAAACCAGACAGTGATAGAGGGGCAGATGACAGACTCCATCATTCCTCTATACAAGTGGATCAGGAGCTCCTTGGGCAGTTTGAGCTTCCTATGTTGGCGCAGGAAGAACCTTCTTTGTTGTGCTTTTTTGATGATGTTTTTGATGTTAGGTGTCCCTTTTAGGTCTTGTGATATGATGGAACCTAGAACTTTGAAGGTCTCGACTGTTGATACTGTTGATCATCTTGAACCTTTAAGCGAGAACGACCCTTGACTCCCTTCGTTGAGAGAGGTATCGTTCGCTAAAGGTCAAGTGGATTACAGTAAAGCAAAGCCAGAACTGAGGTTCGCATGCCAAATCCCTAGGTATAGTTCCCGAAACATGACAAACCCTTCGTAGTTGAAGCAATTATTCCTTTATTAGGGGCACCAGCAGCCCCAGCAAAAAGTTTCTCTTTCACCGCAGGCTAACAAGTCTGTCTGACAGGGAAGTGAATAATGGTCTGCCACATCTATCCATCTCCACCCCCTGCCTTTTATCCCCAGAGCTGGGATGGGGCTTCACTAGCAGCAGTGGCTCTTCCATCCCAAGGACCGGCCCATAGATTTCCACTGCTCTCCTCTCCTCTGCCTTCTGCGGATCTGCACGTCAGGCGCTGGACCCAGCAAGATTGGCTAAAATGTATAAAAACCTGTCACCATACTGTTGGAAATGTGGCCAAGAACATGGAACATACTACCATACATGGTGGTCTTGTAAGAAAACTCTAGAGTTTTGGCATAAGATTCAGATGTGGTTAGAGGAGATGACTGGACAGAAAATAGATTATAAACTGGAATTATTTTTATTTGGAATTATGTCAGAAAGATATAGTAAAGAGGAGATTTATCTAATAGTACACATTATCATGGCAGCAAGAATGACTTTTGCCCCAAAATGGAAAGATAAGAGAAATTCCCGATGAAGGTGAGGTGATAAAGAAGATATTGATATGTGCTGAAAATGGATAGATTGACCCTGGAATTAAAAAAATAAGGAGGAGACAGAATACTACAAGATATGGAATAAATTTTTATCCATGGTGGGAAAAGAAAGGAAGGGCCCAGAATTAAAAAGCAGGATCTGTAGAATGGGTAAGTACGGGCAGAAATGAATTGTACAAATGTATATAAAATATGTATTATACATTATAACATGTATGAGAAAAAGGAATGTCAGGACGATCACACCGTGTCCAATGTTTTAATAATTCAATCAATAAAATATTTTTCAGTGCCATTGTAACTTCGAATGGCCACTAAGCAAACGGTTGTAAGGCGAGGATTACCTGTAGAATAAAAATGCAAGGGTTTGCAATTCAGCCAAGCTGGAAGTAGGAGGGAGGTGAGCCACGAAATAACCCTTTGTTCCGCTTTTGATTCTGCTGACCTTATTCCTAGAATTTCCTCCCACAACCGGTTGTTGTCTTGGCCCTTGCGCTGCGCACACGGAGGCCGTTTCTTAAAAAAACCCTCCGGATTGTTCCATCCTGATGCGCTCTGATAATTTGTGCCCAATGCCAGCACAACCAGATTAAACTGGATTAATCAGAATGTCACAATACTCCCAACGTATTCAGGAGAATTCTCATATTATTTTTAATTTGCCTTTTTCGGTAAAAATCCATTCTGGTCTGGGGTGTATAAAGTCATTTTAATCTTTCTGCAATTATTGAAGCCTATATTTTATTGTCTACATTTAGTAGCGATATTGGTCTGTAGTTTTTTTTTATTTGTGTACTATCTGATTCTTCTTTTCGGTATTAAAGTCATATTTGCTTCCCTCCATGTACGTGGTATTTTAGCCTCCCACAATACTTCATTGTAAACTTTTTGTTTGTATGTTTCGGGGTTGACATGGGTGTGTGTATGTTGGGTCTGGTCTCTGGGTGTTACGTGAATTTCGTTGTATGTATACTGTGTATATACGTACAATGACAATAAAGAATTCAAAATAAAATTCAAATTAAAAAAAAAATTCATTGTAAACTTCCAACATTGAAATACCTAAACCAGGGGGTCTTCAAACTTGACAGCTTTAAGTCTTGTGGACTTCAACTCCCAGAATTCCTCCTCCAGTCATATAATGGGAGTTGAAGTCCCAACTAAACTGCCAATTTGAAGACCCTATACCCATGATGGCGAACCTATGGCACACGGGCCAGAAGTGGCACGCAGAGCCATCTCTCCGGACACGCCAGCCGTCACCTGTTGCTTTTCTGGGTTCCGGCACGTGTATGCGTGCTTGGCCAGCTGGTTTTTGTGTGCGCATGCGTGCCAGGAACATGGGAGCGCTGGAAACCGGAAGAGCAGCTCCCCGGCGCACATGTGCGTACCGGGAAGCTAAGCTCCTGGGTTCTGGCGTGCGCATGAACACCGGCCAGCTGGTCTTCGCGTCTGCATGCATGCCAGAAACAGGGAAACTGGGTGGCCGGTACGCATGTGTGCACCGGAAACCGGAAGCTCAGCTTCCCAGTGCTCCCACACATGCGCGCCGGGGAGCTGCTGTTCCGGTTTTCGGGGCTTCCCTGCATGAAATGCTCCTGTTTCGGCACTCGTTGCCAAAAAGGCTCGCCAGCACTGCTCTATACCTTCAAACAAATGGCTGTCCACTCCGGTCTCTTTTTAAAAACCTCCAGTGATGGACCACCAACAATTCGTAGAGGCCAGTTGTTCCACTGATTCTCATTTTTAGTAAGTTTCTCCTTAATTCCAGCTTGCTTCTCTCCTTGATGAGTTTCCATCCGTTGCTTCTTGTCCTGCCTCTTCAGGGGCCTTGGAGAATAGCTTGACTCCCTCTTCTTTGGGGCAGCCCCTCAAATTCTGGAAGGCTGCTATCCTGTCACCCCGAGCCCTTCTTTTCTTTAGATTGGCCATACCCAAGTTCTTCATATGTTTTAGTCTCCAGGCCTTTAATTGTCTTCGTTGCTCTTCTTTGCCTTTTTTCCAAAGTGTCAGCATTTTGTTTTTGTAATGCGGCGACCAAAACTGGATGCCAGATTCCAGGTGCGGCCTTATAGAGTGATACCAACACTCCACTTGATTTTGATTCTGTGCTTCTGTTTATGCAACCAAGGATAGTATTAGCTACAGCCAAGGATTTTATTGAATTCTGGGAGCGGTAGTCCACCGTGCTTAAAATTGCCAAGGTTGGACACTCCTGTTCTAAAACGTGGCACGGTTATACTTGACCTAAAGCAGTGGTGGCTAACCTTTTTTGGCTCCCGTGCCGATAATTGCGTGCACTCACACGTGCCAGCACCCAGAAGGCAATGCGTGCTGGGCCTCCCCCATGGCCCCTGCATATGCGCACGCAGTGCCGCCCTCTGTGCATGCGTGCACGATCCCCTCGTGCACCATGCATCTCTGTACATGTGCGCGCATCTCCCACGCACTCCCTGTGCATGCGCGCCAGATACCCGACAATCAGCTGTCGGGCGGCAGTGTGCATGCACAGTGGGGCTCTTCCGAGCGACCTCTCCTGTGCCAGGGGAAATGGCTCCTTCCACTCCTTCCGCCGGGACCTGAAGACCTGGCTGTTCCAACAGGCCGGTCTGGACTGACCTCGGGGGTTGCGGGTTGGTTTTTAGTATTTGTTTTAATTAATTTTAAATTTTGTATAATACTGATTAGGCTTGTGTTTGTTTAATGGCTTTTTTTTAATTGTAATTTGTACTGGGTTTCTTTTACTGTTCGCCGCCCTGAGTCCTTAGGGAGAGAGGGCAGCATACAAGTTTAATAAAATAAAATAAATAAATGCCACTTCTAGCACGCATGCCATAGGTTCGCCAACATGACCTAAAGTGTCTTGTAGGCATTGATAGAGTTCTGCCCAGTTCTCCTGGATTAATCAATGAAGCACCTTCCCATATTTCTCCCAAGAAAGACTTTTGATCAACACACAGCTTCCAAAAGCGGTGCAGCTTGGCGGTGGGTAAAAGAACAGTCGGGAAATGATTCAGGCAATCGGTTTATTCCCTCCCCTGGCTCAAAGTACCACGGCCCTCCTCATCCTCGCACTGCTAACACATTCCTCCTAAGCTGTTGGTTGTTGCTGGGTTTTTTTCTCCCCTGTTTTCAGGAAGAACCAGTAACCGCTTCAGCAAATTCTGTTTTTCAGAAATTTGTTTCTCAAAGTTATGAAATAAGGCCAGACCTGCAGCTCAGCTTGGATCAGAAGCCATGAAACTGACCGGTTGTTATGCAGGGGCATCTCTGTAGGGAGGAGAGATCGATCAGAAAAGAAAGGATTTATATTGTGGGGGGGAAGGTTCTCAACTTACCACCGTCAGCTTAGTGACCGTTTGAAGTTACAGCGCCACTGGGGGAAAAAAGGGACTTAACGATGGTTTTTGGCACTTACGACCGTTGCGGCATCCCCACTGTTCACGGGATGAAAGCTCGGACGCTTGGCAACAGGCTCAGATTTATGGCGGCTCACGTGATCCCCCTCTTTGGTGACCTTCTGACCAGCAAAAGTCAATGGGGGAAGCCAGATTCACTTAACAGCTGCAGGGATTCATTTAACCACTGCAGCAAGAAAGGTCGTAAAACAGGGCAAAACTCGCTTAACATCCATGTTACACACTTAAGGATTGCAGTGATTCACTTAACTGTTCTGTTCTTTTCTCTTTTCTTTTAATTCTATTCTGTTAATACTCTATTTTTCTGTTTTGTTCTATTATATTCTGTTCTAATTATATTCTAATTCTTATTCCACTCTAATTCTATTCTATTCTAATTCCATATTTCTATTCTATTCTATTTCATATTTCTATTCTAATTCCATTCCATATTTTTATTCTATTCTATTCCATATTTCTATTCTATTCTGTTCTATTTCATACTTCTATTCTATTCCATTCCATATTTCTTTTCTATTCTATTCCATATTTCTATTCTATTCTAATTCCATATTCTATTCTATTCCATATTTCTATTCTATTTCATATTTCTATTCTGTTCCATATTTCTATTCTATTCTAATTCCATATTTCTATTCTATTCTAATTCCATATTCTATTCTTTTCATTTCTATTCTGTATTCCATATTTCTATTCTCATTCTGATTCCATATTTCTATATAGTCTATTCTATTCCATATTTCTATTTCTGTTTCATATTTTCTATTCTATTGTTCTTGTTCCATGTTCTATTCTATTCTGTTCTATTTCATACTTCTATTCTATTCCATTCCATATTTCTTTTCTATTCTATTCCATATTTCTATTCTATTCTATTCCATATTTCTATTCTATTCTAATTCCATATTCTATTCTATTCCATATTTCTATTCTATTTTATATTTCTATTCTATTCTAATTCCATATTTCTAATATAGTCTATTCTATTCCATATTTCTGTTCTATTTCATATTTCTATTCTGTTCCATTCCATATTTCTATTCTATTCTGTTCTATTTCATACTTCTATTCTATTCCATTCCATATTTCTATTCTAATTCCATATTTCTATTCCATTTTATTCTATTCTATTCTTATTCTACTCCATTCCATATTGGTCAAGGCCATAGCTGTAGAGTTTTATTAGAAGAGTGTCCAAGATTTTGTAGTATAAACCAGAAGTGGGCAGATTTGCTTATTTTTATATAACCTTTTTTGGACGAAGATGAGAACATGCCTTAGTTGAAAGTACAGTGGGCAGGTGCTGGAAAAGGCCAGCCATTGGTGCAAGAGAAACAGGAGTCAAAAGGCCATCCGGGGCAGAAAAACAGAATTAGCCTGCTAGGAAAAAGTTTAATACTATTATCTGGGGTTTTTTTTACTCCTCTGGTCACTAGAGGAGAATCTGCAATGAAATGCAACTACAGCAAACAAAGAGGTCGTAAATCCTGGACTTACGACCACAACTGAGCACCAAATGTCTATTGCTAAGCAAGACAGTCGTTAAGTGAGTTTTGCCCCATTTTACATCCTTCCTTGCTAGGTTTGTTCAGTGAATCACTGCAACTACTACCATGGTCATTGAGTGAATCTGGCATTGGCGCTGCTTGTCAGACATTCGCAAAAAGGGGATCAGAATGACACCGGGGTACTGCAACTGTGATAAGTACAAGTCAGTTGCCAACCGTCTGAATTTTGATCACATGACCTTGGGGAATACTGTAATAAGTGAGAAAAACAGTCATAAGTTCCCTTTTTTTCCACGCCGTTCTTCGAACAGTCACTAAACAAATGATTATAAGTCAAGAACTACACGTACAGAGAGTCCTCAACTTACAACAGCTCATTTAGGGACCGTTCGAAGTTGCAGCAGCACTGAAAGATCCCTTCCAGCTCTATTCTGATTGACTTTTGCTTCTTTGTGATTGAAATTTGGTATCAATGGGTAGACAGTAAAATATTATAAATATAGGCCAAAAGAGGAAATAAAATTGGCATATTGATATATAGGTAAGATCAATGAGAAACCGCTGAAATTGAGAATGTCAGAAAATGGAGATTTATATAAGTATTCATATTTAGATTTATAATATTTATGTAGTTACATTGTATAGCTAAAAATGCATACCATCTCTCCTCTTATGGCTATGGAATATAAAGCATAGTACATAGAGTATAACTATATAGATTTATCTCTGACCTTTTTTAGATATATAGGTGTACGTAGTGTTAATATGATATTCTTTTTCTTCTTTGAACTATCGACCTCTCTTTTTTATTAATATTATTAAGGCACTGTGAATTAATATTACTAATATTATAAATAACTGTCAAGTATTAACTGTATGTTCTGTACTTATTGTACTGTCAAGAAAACAATGTTGAAAGATATTGATACATCTTGCATTATAGAAATTTTTGTAAACTTTTTAATATTTCGACTTTCAATAAAGAATTTTTTAAAATCTTTTTTTTTTAAGAAATTGTCGTAGAATGCAAAGTGATTGCTGCAAACTGATTCTAAATTACTTGCTTTCAGGGAATACTCCTCTTGCAGAGCAGGGAGTATCGTCACCCTGTAGCTACGTGTCCTTCGTGACCACTGATGTCGATAACCCCATCACCACCTCAATAGTAGAAAACACAGATTCCCCTATTTGGGAGTTTCAGCAGCAGACAAGGTATTTTCAATTTCATTCTACACATACAAACGTTCGATTGATTGATTGAGTGCATGTAAGACGTCAGAAGTATTGTCAGAAATATGCCAAACACCTGTCCCAAAGGTGCTTTTTCAGGAAGCACCTGGACTTTTTCTTTTGAAGATGTTTTGCTTCTCCTAACAGATAATCAGAGTTGGAAGGGACCTTGTAGGTCATCTAGTCCAACCCCCCCCGCCCGCACAAGCAGGAGACCCTATACCATTTCTGACAAATGGCAGTCCAATCTCTTCTTGAAGGCTCAAGTGATGGTGCTACCACAACTTCCAAGGTCAACTTCTGTTCCATGGGTTGATTGTTCTCACTGTCAGAAAGTTTCTCCTTATTTCCAGGTTGAATCTCTCCTGGTTCAGTTTCCATCCATTATTCCTTGTCTGGCATCAGGTACTTTGGAAAATAGCTTGACCCCTTCCTCTCTCTGTGGCAGCCCCTCAAATATTGGAAGATGCTCTCCTGTCTCCCCTGGTCCTTCTCTTCTCTAGACCAGCCATGCCCAGTTTCTGCAACCGTTCATCGTATTTTTTAGTCTCCAGTCCCCTCATCATCCTGGTTGCTCTTCTCTGTACTTTTTCTAGAGTCTCAACATCTTTTTTGTAGTGTGGTGACCAAAACTGGATGCAGTACTCTAGGTGTGGTCTTACTAAGGCTTGATAGAGTGGTATTAGTACCTCACTTGATCTCAATTGTATCCCTCTGTTGATGCAACTTAGGATTGCATTATCTTTTTTGGCTGCTGCTGCACACGGCTGGCTCCTATTTAGCTGGTTGTCCACTAAGACTCCAAGATCCCCCTCCCAGTTCCTGCTATTGAGCCTGGTTTCACCCAGTCTATATGTGTCCTTTGGGTTTTTCTTGCCTAAGTGTAGGGCTTTCCTTTTCTCTACACTGAATTTCATTTTGTTAGATAGGGACCAGTGTTCTAGTCTGTCAAGATCCATCTGGATCTTCTTGAGCCTATCTTCTTGGGTGTTAGCTACTCCTGCCAGCTTAGTCTCATCTGCAAATCTGGTAAGTTCCCCTTTTATTCCCTCATCTAAGTCGTTAATGAAGATATTGAAGAGTCCTGGGCCTAAGACAGAACCTTGTGGTACCCCACTGCTTATTTCCCTCCATGTAGACTTAGACCCATTAAAGACTACTCATTGAGTACGGGTTGTCAGCCAGTTGCAAGTCCCATCTAGTGGTGGTGCTATCTATCCCACTTTTTTCTAGCTTAGTAAGAAGTAGGTTGCGGTCTACTTTGCCTTGCTGAAAACTTGATTGTAGTCGGAAACTTGCCTGGAAGTGTTGTTTCCTCCAGCTATCATTTAAATATATTTCTGATTTCTTCTTTTGATTCTTTGCAGACTCTCCAAGGAACTCTTGCTGGATACCCAGAAAACTCTGGTCTTCAAAATATGGCATAAAGCAGGTACCCCTGTCACTAATTGGAACTCCTTCGCAACAAGCAACTTATAACCGTAACATAGCAAAACCTTTCTTAAAAATCGATTGACTGAAAGCTATCTGCCTATCCATTCTTTGCTTGTTGATGTTTATTGTTGCTTGTGTATAGCTGTAAATGGGTACAGGTAATCCTTGACTTACAACTGACTTTACCTTGACTTTGTCAGAAGATTCCTGTGATGACCCAAAGGGTGGCACAAAGGCAACACAGTCAAATAAGCAATAAGAGTCCCTTTATTATCTCCAACTTTGCCCCCAATGTCCAGGTTACCTCTGGCTGGAGAAAAACTCTCCCAGAAACAGCCTTTGGCTGCAGAAAATTCAGTCCAAAACAAGGTACACATAAACTGTAACTAAAAATCCAAATACCAAGCTGAAGTAATTAACTTGATAGGGCAGGAGAAGGAATTTCAGACTTGAAAGCATGGCAAAACACACATAGTTGGGAAGACGCCGGGAACACAGATAAGCCACGGCGAGACCAGATAAATTCACGTTTGCTCCCAACAACTTGCTGTGCGCAGCTTCCCATTTTAAACACTTGTGTTCCCAGCTGCAGCTAATGAAGGGAATCAGGCCCTTTCCTCCCTGTAAGCCATGCAACTCATGTTGCCCTTCTCCGCCTCCCTGCATGCCCTAGGATGAAGAGGGGGTGGGCCTGGGTCTTCCTTTGAACTCCCTTTCCCTTGTTCTACCTCTCCCTTGCTCTGCCCAGCTGGACTTTGCCCTTCCCCAGTTTCCTCCACAGCCAACGAAGCCACACTCCCACCCCCTGTCAGCTGCTCGGCCTCCCCCTCTGAATCAGACTCCGACAGGGGCATGACAATTCCTAAGAAGGTTGCAAAGGACAGTCCTGGAACCTTGGGATGCTACAGCACCTAACATAAATACATGCCAGTTGCTAAGCACCCAAAAGTTTGTTCACATGACTACTCTGGGGATGCCGCAACAATCATAATAAGTGTGAAAAACTGGTCCTAAGTGACTTTTTTTCCATGCCGTTCTAACTTTAAAGTCATTAAACGAATGGTCATTAGTCAAGGACTGCCTGCACTGTTAAGTGGCCAAGTATTTCGGCTGCCATGTGTATTTTAATTTGGATTTTTTAAAAATTATTTTTAGAATGCTTTTAAATCCTTTTCATTGTTTTTTATATTTTGGGAATTGTAAGCCACCCAGAGATTGAGATGGGTGGCTATAGGGAAGAAGGGCAGGGCAGGGCAGGGCGGAAGGAAGGAAGGAAGGAAGGAAGGAAGGAAGGAAGGAAGGGAGAGAGGGAGAAGAAATAGTGGGAGGAAAGGAGGTGAAAGAAAGGAGAAGGGAAGAGAAGAAGGAAGGAAGAATGCGAAGGAAGGAGAGGAAAGAGTGGGAGGAAGGGAGGTGAAAGAGAAAAAGGAAGAATGAAGGAAGAGAGGAAGGAAAGAAGAATGCGAAGGAAGGAGAAGAAAGTGGGAGAAGGGAGGTGAAAGAGAAAGGAGGAGAAGGGAAGAAAGGAAGAATGTGAGGGAGGGAGAAGAGTGGGAGGAAGGGAGGTGAAAGAGAAAGGAAGAAAGGGAAGAGGAAGGAAGGAAGGAAGGAAGGAAGGAAGGAAGGAAGGAAGGAAGGAAAAACAACCAAACAAGTGAATAAATGTCTCCTGTGTTTGAAAATGAAATCTTCCCTTTCACAAAGCAAGGGAAGGATTTTTTTAATTCCCAATTGCTTCCAACTAACCAAGTTTGGGGTTGTTTTTAATTGCTACTCAAAAGGTGCATATAACTGTAGCCTGGGCTGTTTGGAAGAAGGCAGATTAAAACCAGGGCCTCCAAAGTTAATACCTGATGGTTTTCTACTCCGTCGATCGCCTTCTCCCTCGGTTAAGGGTCCATCTGGCCTTCTTACCAGGCCGGCATTTGGAACTGGGGGTTCCCAGCCAAGGTTTACTTATGGCAAGGGGCGCATTTTAATTGCTGAAACATCTCGCGTCCTTCTGACACGCCGTTTTCCCTGCAGATGTGGAACGGGTGATAGGATTTGCATCCGTGGACCTCTCCCCGCTGCTCTCTGGCTTCCAGTACATCTGCGGCTGGTACAACATCACCGACCTGAGCGGGCAGTGCCGAGGGCAGGTCAAAGTCGCCGTCTCCCCGCTCGAAAGCATCACTCACCTGAGAGAAGAAAGGCAGGCAAGAAACTGCCAGGTAAAAACGCCAGAATCCTCTCTGCGTACCATTCCCCATTTCTCGTTTGAGAACCTTTTGTGCTGCGCGGACAAAACTGACTATGAAAGGTTTTCTTTATTTATTATTTTATTTATATTTATATATGGATGGATGGATGGATGGATGGATGGATGGATGGATTTATTTATTTATTTATGGTGTTATTGTTTAATTAATTCATTGTTTTGTCTATTGTTTTTATTCATTTATTTATTCTTCTATTCATTTTTCGTTTTATTCTTTTCTTTAATTTATTGTTTTATTGTTTTATTCATTCATTTATTGTTTATTTTGTTTTTTGCTTTATTTTGTTTAATTTATTGCTTCATTTATTGTTTTGTTATTTATTTATTCTTCTATTCATTTATTTTTTTGTTTTGTTTATTTTTTTGATTTTATTCTTTTCTTTAATGGATCAATTTTTTATTTATTGTTTTATTCATTTATTTTCTTGGTTTGTTTTTGTTTTATTCTTTTCTTTAATTAATGTATTGTTTTAATTCTTTTGTTTTATTCATTTATTTATTATTCCATTCATTCATTTATTTTTTATTTATTTATTTTGTTTTATTCTTTTATGTTATTTAATCATTGTTTTATTTATTGTTTGCCTGTCTTTTTTATTTATTCTCCATTTCTTTCCTTCCTATTTCTTACCTCTTTCGTAATGGACTACAGATAAATCCTCCACTTACAGCCATTAGTTTAGCGACCATTCGAAGCACACCGAACAATGTGACGTATGACCTTTTTTTCCACACTTAACCACCGTTGCAGCATCCCTCGTGATCAAAATTCAGGCGCTGTCTCGTACTCACGATGGTTGCGGGGTCCCAGGGAGGTCACGGGGTCCCCTTTTGCGACCTTCTGACAAGCAAAATCAATGGGGAAGCTGGATTCGCTTAATGACCGGGTCGCTAAGTTAATGCAGCGATTCCCTTAACAACTGTGTCATAAAATGGGGCAAAATCAGTGGTAGGATTCAAAAAAATTTTTTACTACCGGTTCAGTGGGCGTGGTTTGGTGGGTGTGGCTTGGTGGGCGTGGCCATGTGACTGGATGGGCATCAAAGATGGGATTTAGCCGGTTCTGACCAGTTCTGGAGAACCAGTAGTGGAAATTTTGAGTAGTTGGGAGAACTGGCAAATGCCACCTCTGACTGGTCCTGCCCGCATCTCTTCTCTGCCTCCCATTGAGTCCCAGCTGATCGGCTGGGTCTCCTTTGTTTGCCTTGAACAATAAAATGGAGCTGGAAAGCAGGTTAGTGGGTGGGAGGAAGGGGATTTTATGTATATCCTTCCCCTGCCACGCCCACCAAGCCACGCCCACAGAACACCACGTCCAAGCTTCTCCCACAGCTGATCAGCTGGGTCTCCTTTGGTTCCCCTGCCACGCCCACAGAGCACCACGCCCACCAAGCCACGCCCTCAGAACCTGTAGTAAAAAAAAATAGCTTTTTTTTTTTTGGCTTTCTTGCGGTTACCCACACACACTCACACTATACACACACTGGGCAGCCAGGTCGGGGACGTGGCCAGCCAGAACTTTCTACCGATTCGGCAACCCACGCCAAATCCTTGCTGCCAGTTTGCCCGATCCGGTACGAACCAGCTGAATACCACCACGGGGCAAAATTCACTTAACACACGTCTCACCTAACAACAGAAGATTTGGACTCAGTTGCGGCCGTACCTGTGCTGAAATTCCTGGGAAGCTCAAGAACTTAAAAGAAAATTGCATGCTTCTAGCAAGCGACTTTTGACAGATCCTAATAAACCGATTGCCCGATTGTGGATGGTTGCATATTCCCACCTTGAGGCCTGTTTTGTTTTGCAGGCAAAGGATCCGTATCCTTCATTCTCATCCTTCTCCACAAGAGGCAGCCCCAAATTTTCAGGTTCTCCGTGGAAGAGTCTGGAAGCTTCCAGTCATGAGAGGTAAGACAAAACCAGAGGTACAGTAGACGTTTCCAGGGCTGCAAAATTACTGCTTAGTTCATCCCAGGCATTTATTATTATTATTATTATTATTATTATTATTATTATTATTAATAATAATAATAATTAGACTTGTATGCCGCCCTCTCTCCCTAAGGACTCAGGGCGGCTCACAGAATAAAAAATACAATACAATAAGTTAACTAAAAAATAATTAAACAGTACAAGCCTAATATTAAACATTAAAACTATTAAAACCATTAAAAAAAATTTAAAATTTTTAAATTGGCAGGGGCATTTCCATTTATTGTGGATCTGAGGTATTTCCCCCAAATTCTGACAGACTGAAATTTCAAATTAGGCCTCCTCTCTTGTATCACCGAACAGTGAGACGGGCTGCCTATAGATTTAAATGAGTGAGTGAATGAGTGAATGAATATTCTTTAGCAATAGTAGAGAATATTTGCAGCTCAGGGTTAAACTCTGGGTGCTCTCTGAGCATGGTTGCTTTCTTGTGGACATTTCATGACCCAGCAAGGTAACTTTTATCAGTGCTGGAAGGGATTTGTGGAGAGGAGGAAGAAGAGGGACTGTGAAGTCCTTTCATTTCATGACTCAACTAGGGAACATCACCAGTGCTGTAGCATTAATATTTATATACTTATAGCACTGATGATGTTCCCTAGTTGGGTCATGAAACGTCTGCAAGAAAACCACCCAACTCAGAGAGCACCGAGGACCCCACTTTCTTTACTGCTGCTTAATGGTACACGATTGCACATCTTCAAGCTACCCTGCTTGTGTCTCATGTTTCCACATAATGTGTGTGTGTGTGTGTGTTTTCACTTCTGTGCAAGCGTCGTTCGGCTAAACCTGTTTCATTGGCTTCTTCATTTTTCTTACCTTTTGATTGTGGTTCGGGGCTTTTGGAATACACTTACCGCTGAGGTAAATCTTCGCATGCGCTCCTCCGCAGGGCCGGGTCCCGTTACAAAGAGCACGTGCAGAACGTCCGTCGGTTCCACACGTCGCTGCAGCAAGCGGAGGAGAAGACGGACCCGGCGGAAGGGCTCGATTCCCGTCCCTTTCCTCCCACACGTCGCTCTTCAGAGCGCTCAGGTGAAGAGACTCAGCAAGGTTTCGCACTCATGTCCCATGTGGGCAGAGCAGGGGACTCGGGAGTAAAGTCACCATAAAGGCTTAGAGGCAGTCCTCGCCTTCAGTGACCGCTCAAAGTTACGACGGCACTGGAAAAAAGTGACTTAGGGCCATTTTTTCGCTCTTAACGATCGTCTCAACATTGGTGGCATCCTTGGTCACGTGATCAAAATTGGGGTGCTTGTGTTCTGACCCAGGCTTCCCAAAAGCACGAAGCCGACTCCTCATCCCGATTTAGTTTGAAGGGAATTCCTCAAGAGATTGCACAACTACATTCCTTTATCAGGCTTGGAGAGTTGCCACGCCGATATCTTCCAAACGCCACGCTGTAGCAGCAATTAGTTGGCAAGGAGTCAGGAACAGATCTTCACCCTAATGAATCGAACTAATTGTCTCCTGCAAACCCCACTCCCCTTTTGCTCCTCTTTTATTCCCTATGGGAGGGGCCATTCTCCATCCACCTGTGCCTTTACTCCCAAGCCGACCCTTGTTCCTTAGCTGTCCTTCTAGCAGCTCTGTGCATGTGCACACTGGGAACAGGCTCCAGCTGTTCTTCTTCCCCACTGATCTCCGACTCGGAAAGCAGCTGATAACTGTCGGACGGCCCTGGCCCCATTTCTGCCTCCGACGCAGAGCCCTCATCAGAGTCTTCCCCAGACTCCAGGACTGGCCCAGGTTCCTCCCCCAACCTCCTCACTGTCCGAGTCTGATGCCAGCACCTCTGGTGGGCCACAACAGCTTGTCAACGGGCTCATGCTTATGACCATTGCAGCATCCCAGAGTCCCACGATCCCCTTTTATGACCTTCTGACCAGTAAGAAGCCAGACTTGCTTAACAAACATGGGACTAACTTAACCCTTCCCCCCAATGATTGACTTAACAACGGTGACGAGGAAGGCCGTAAAACGGGGGGGGGGAAACCCTCACTTGACAAATGTTTCACTTGGCAACATAAACTCTGGGCTCAATCGTAGTCGTAAGGCAGGGACTACCTGTATTTTGGGAAAGCTTTTTCTTGAAACGTAGGGCAGGGGTCCCCAACACTCCCCCCCTCCCCAGTCCACAGACCAGCACCGGTCTGCGACATGCCCCAAAACCAGTCCACGCAAACAAACGAAGCCCTATCCGTGGGATGCAGGCAGGAGACGAAACCACGCCCTCTCCAGTCCACGGAAAAACCTCTCGCCATGGAACCCGTGTCCAAAAGGATGGGGGCCCCCACCAATATAGGGCATAAAGAGCAGTCGTGCAGGAGGTCCTCCAATTACGACTGTTCATTTAGAGTATGCTCAAAAGTTACAGCGGCACTGGGGGAAAAGAGATTTACGACCGTTATTCACACTTACGACCATGGCAACACCATGACATCATGGTTAGGTGATCAAAATTTGGGTGCTTCCAACGCGCAGTCATGGGAGCCAGACAACAACTACAATTTTTCTATTATTTTCTATTCTCTTCTATTTTCTGTTCTATTATTTTCTGTTGTATTTTATTTGATTCTCTTCTATTTTTTATTCTATTTTTATTCTATTCTATTATTTTCTATTTTATTCTATTCTATTTTCTATTCTGTTTTTTATTCTATTCTATTATTTTCTATTCTATTCTATTTTTATCCTGTTCTATTATTTTCTATTTTATTCTATTCTATTCTGTTTTCAATTCTATTCTGTTTTTTATTCTATTCTATTATTTTCTATTCTATTTTCTCTTCTATGTCCTCTTCTATTATTTTCTATTCTATTTTATTCTATTCTATTATTTTCTATCTTATTTTATTTTATTCTATTCTATTTTATTCTATTCTATTTCTATTATTTTCTATTCTATTTTATGTTATTTTCTATTTTCTCTTCTATTTTATTCTCTTCTATTCTTTTCAAATCTATTATTTTCTATTCTATTTATCCTATATTTCATATTCTATTCTATTCTCTCTTCTCTTTTTATTCCAGAAAAAACCTGGATGAGCTGGACGAGATCCAGAGGTATTTCAGGGCAAAACTCACCAGACCTTTGACAGACTTGAGTGCTCCTTGGAACACCACGGAGGGTCTTGACATCCAGAGACCTTTATCCAAGGGGGTAAATCCAGAAGAGGACCATCTGCAGAAGAAACCCATTCATCAGACTTCTCAAGTTGGCAGCCAGAGTGTCGGTAAGTTGTCCCCCATCTGGCATGGCGGTGCCAGCCGCCTTCTGAATGGCTCTGGAGAAGTCAGCTATGACTGGTATAATGTTATCAAATTTGGTCGTGGGCATAACCTAGGTAATCCTTGACTTAACCACAACTGAACTCAACGTTTCCATTGCTAAGCGAGACAGTTTTTTTTGTATATTGAATTTTATTATTTTTCAAAAACAAACAAAACAAACAAACATAAAAACATAAACCATTGCTAAGCGAGACAGTTTGTTAACTGTGTTCTGCCTCCATGGGGCTGCCCTGGAGGACCACCTGGAGGCTTCAACTGGTCCAGAATGCAGCGCGGGTTGATGATGGGAGTGTCCCGATACTCCCATGTTACACCCCTCCTGCGTGAGCTGCACTGGTTACCGGTTGCCCTCCGGGTGAGATTCAAGGTGCTGGTTTTGACCTGCAAAGCCCTTCATGGCTTAGGACCGGGATATTCTCACAGACTGGGTTCCGCCAGGCAGACAATGTCGGCTGGAGACCCTTGGGGAGGGCTTCTCTGGGAGCACCCACCCTGGAACCAGCTGCCCCTGGAGCTCTGGGTGGACCCTGACCTCCGCTCCTTCCACCGGGGCCTAAAAACATGGCTATTCCAACTCACTGACCTGGACTATGGGTGGGCTATACGGGGAGTTTTAAGGATTGTTTTTAGTGTTTTTATTTGTTTGTTTGTTTGTTTGTTTGTTTGACTTGCATGCCGCCCCCTCTCCAAAAGGACTCAAGGCCTACAGCAAAACACAACAATAAATAATTTACCTAAAAGCGAATTAAACGAAATACAAGTCAAATAGAATTTAAAACCCCAAAGTTAAAATAATCAAGCCCCCCCCACCCAGGAGGTCAACACAGCTTGTATGTAGAATTACATTTTGGGTTTCTACTAGATTTAATTTCTTTTTAATTGTATATTTGTATCGTTTTTACTGTACACCGCCCTGAGTCCTTAGGGAGATGGGGCGGCTTAGCAATTCAATCAATCAATCAATCAATCAATCAATCAATAAATTTATTTTACGGCCTTTCTTGCCACTGTTGTTAAGTGAATCACAGCAGCTGTTAAGGTAGTCACACTGTTGTTAAGTGAATCGGGCTTCCCCATTGACTGCTTGTGTAAAGGTTGCAAAACGTGATCACATGACCAGTGCAACCTGTCAGGTTTGGAAGCCATATTCAATGCTGCCACATAGCCTGAGAAAGTGGGAGGGGGCTGATTTCAATTGAGTAGTTCTAAGTAGACAAAATAAAAATCTTTTTTTAGTTCAAGGTCATGAAGTGTGGCACAGCATGGAAAAAGGCTCTTACACTGGGATGGATCGTGATTGGTCCATGTGATGTGGTGATGGGAGAAAAGGGGATGGGTTGTAGTTTGGGACATTGTAGGAAGTCCGGGAAACATTTAAGTTTTGAGATTCCACAGATGTGCCAGGTGCTATTCTAATAAAGGTACCTGTATTAATTTTGTCCTCGTTCTTTGCACGTTTAATGCCACCCTGGTATCGCAGGCAGTTGCCCGAATGCTGAAACCTGAATGTTTTCCCCTTTCCTGATTGCTTTTCTTCCAATGTAGATCGATGGATTAAAATGACAAGCCACCCTGAAGGGACCTCACGAGGCCATGAAGACGGTCACAGATTCTCAAGCGCCGACCAGACCCTCCGCGGGCAGGAAAATGGCGCCACCAGGGCCCAGATGCTCAAAGCCTGCTCAAGCAATGAATTCTGGAATGCCAGGGTAGGTGAAGAACCTGTAATTGATCTCAGGAAGTCCCCTTCTGCAGAAGACATGCGGTATGGATTCTTTGACCCCACAGACTCCCCCAAGGACCCTCCCTCGGGATTCCTGCCCGGGATCCGGAGGGAGGAAGACTCTGCTCAGTCCCACAGTGAGGAAGAGTACGAAGAGGCCATCGTGGAGCCGAGAACGCTGAACGAAATCACCACCGTGACAGACAAAACCAGTCCCTGGTCCAGCTTCCTGTCCGAAGCTGACCAGGAGCCAGTCCACCAGGCCCAAACGACAAAGGGCGGGTACCGTTCACCAACGGAGAGGTCCCTCAGAAGGAGCTCCGTGTCCGACGTGATCCCAGAGAATCCTTTGAGTGCGTCCAGCCTCACTGGATCCAGAAACAGCCCTTTCGGAGAAGAAGACGGGGACAACAATGCTGAGGAAGGACTTGAAGCTGATGAACCACAACTTGGAGCTGGGGAAGAAGAACCACAACTTGGAGCTGGGGAAGAAGAACCACAACTTGGAGGTGGGGAAGAAGAACCACAACTTGGAGCTGGGGAAGAAGAACCACAACTTGGAGCTGCAGAAGAACCCTCAACCACAGGGCAGGTGGAAATCCAAAAGGTTGGCCCCAGAAGATCAACGGAAGTCCAGGAAGGAGGACCTCCAGGTGGGTCCTCCACGCACAACGGTGGAGGAGACTTCATGAGAGCCCGGAGGGTTGCTCCAGGAGTGACAGAAGGAAGAGGGAACCTGCCCAGAGAGCCCCAGCAGGAAGAAGGAACGGACAGGAAAGGAGAAGAGGGTCACCAGCTCTTCCCGCCATCGCAGGAGATGGTGCAGCAGACCGAGGCCTTCTCTGGAGAAGACGACAACGAAGACCTAGCGGAAGAGTTCCACACACCCATCATCCCACTGTATCCTTTTTTTGCGCCCTTCTCAGCTGTGCAAAACACCCGCTCGTCTCTGAGTAAACGATGGTGCATCCATGAGGAGGGCTCTTCCTTCTACTTCTTCTGCGTGGCCCTCGGGGCGGCCACAACTGGCTCTCGTCCTCGACGTGACTTCCACGGTTGGGGAAGGTTGGCCTAGTTGACCAGAGCCTGTGAGGAGGGTCCCTCGGTGCTCCCTCAGCTTGGTTGTTTTCTGGGGGTCAGACGTTTCGTGACCCAGACGGAACATCATCAGTGCTGGTTAACGTTACCATTTAGCACTGATGATGTTACCTAGTGTGGCAATGAGACATCTGCAAGAAAACTACCGATCTGAGAGAGCACCTAGGACCCCACAGTCTTCCCGTTCTCCTTTCTTCCTGCTCCTCCTCCACTCTCCTCCTCTTCCTCGCCACAAACTCCCCTCCACTGATGATGTTACCTAGCTGGGTCATGAAGCGTCTGCAAGAAAGCTACCAAGCTGAGAGAACACAAGGACCCCACAGTTCTCCTCTTCTTCCTCCTCTTCCCCCTCTTCCTCCTCCTCCTCCCCACAAGACCCCCACCCTTCTAGCACTGATGATGTTACCTAGTTAGGTCATGAAACGTCTGCAAGAAAGCCACCAAGCTCAGAGAGCACCAAGGACCCAAAGCTCAACCCTGAGGAACAAATATTCTCCTTTTATTTTGAGAGAGGTTTTGAACAAGAGGCCGGCTAGGTAAGGACTGCTGATCCCTGCCTGGGCCTCCCATTACGGGTAGTCCTCAACTTACAACCAGAATTGAGCTCAAAATCCCCGCTGCTAAGCAAGACAGTTGTTTAAGGGAGCCTTGCCCCATTTTTACAACCTTGCCACAATTTATGAAGTGAATCCCTGCGGTCATTCAGCTGGTCACACGGTCGTTAAGTGAATCCGGCTTCCCCATTGACGTTGCTTTGTCAGAAGGTCGCCAAAGTGAGGTGGGGACACTGCAAACCGTCACAAGCCCATGCCAGTTTCCAAGCATCTGGATTTCGATCATGGGACCGCAGGGATGCAGCGATGGTCGTAAGGGTGAGGACTGCTCCTTAAGTGACTTTTTTTCAGTCCTGTTGTAACTTCCAACAGTCACTAAGCGAACTGTTGTAAGGCGAGGACTACCTGTACTTCCGGTTTCTGTTTAATAAAAAAAACACCCGTAGTAAACAATGGATTCCGATAACAGATAATCAGAGTTGGAAGGGACCTTATAGGTCATCTAGTCCAACCCCCCACCCAAGCAGGAGACTCTACACCATTTCTGACAGATGGCAGTCCAGTCTCTTCTTAAAAGCCTCCAAGGATGAAGCTCCCACAACTTCTGAAGGCAACTTCTGTTCCATGGGTGGATTGTTCTCCCTGTCAGAAAGTTTCTCCTTATTTCCAGGTTGAATCTCTCCTTGGTCAGTTTCCATCCATTATTCCTTGTCTGGCCTTCAAGGGTGCTTTGGAAAATAGGTTGACCCCCTCTTCCTCTCTGTGGCAGCCCCTCAAAGATTGGAAGACTGCTATCCTGTCTCCCCTGGTCCTTCTCTTCCCTAGACTAGCCAGGCCCAGTTCCTGCAACCATCCATCGTATTTTTTAGCCTCCAGTCCCCTAAAATCCTCCTGGTTGCTCTTCTCTGCACTTTTTCTAGAGTGTCAACATCTTTTTTATAATGAGGTGACCAAAACTGGATGCGGGACTCTAGGTGTGGCCTTACTAAGGCTTTATAGAGTGGTATTAGTACCTCCCTTGATCTCGATTGTATCCCTCTGTTAATGCAACTTAGGATTGCATTGGCTTTTTTGGCTGCCGCTGCACACTGGCTCCTATTTAGCTGCGTGTCCACTAAGACTCCAAGATCCCCTCCCAGTTCCTGCTATTGAGCCTATAGGATTAACTTAATGACCTTGGTTTAACATCCACAGTGTCCACTATATCACCTTGCTTTAGCTTAACGGCCACTGCTGTAAAAGTCATAAAAATTGGTTGTGGTCACATGCTGGCCTACTTAACGACCGACATGACTTGAAATTGCACACTCAATCACAGTCATAAGTGGAGGACTACCTGTACCTCTTGCTGGTGGCCATTCATAAAACAGTTGTTGGCTGTGAGGTACTTTCTCCTTGCTAAAACCTTCAGCCCAGCCTTCCTCGGTATAGTAGGACCGGTCAGCTATGCGGGACTACAATTCCCAGCATTCTTAGCCAGCAAGGACCAAAGTCTGGGGGAGAAACCCAGGCTCCAGGGCTCAGAAACTGGAACTTTGGCCCCTGCTGTTTCCAAGAAAAAGAGAACAAAGTTTATCTGTCTGATTTAATGATTACTAATATCCCAACTCCTCTCTCTCCAAGAACAGGAGAAAGATCCTACGTCCTTGGAGGAGAAATCTTGAGTTTTGCAGGCAGGAAGTCCTAAATTCAGCCACCCAAACTGCCCAAGGAGAACCAAGAACAGGATTACAAGTAGCCTAAACCAGGGGTCGCCAACCTTTTGGACCTCAGGGACCACCAAACTCATAATTCTAAATCCCGTGGACCCCCCTGGGAAAATCCCCCAAAAAGTCTGCAGGAAAATCCCCCACCCCGTTTTCCTACCGACCGATCGTTGGGATCGCAGGGTACCGTCTCCAGCTCTGCTCTCAGAGGGAGGGAGAGAGAAAGAGAGAGACTTTTGGCTTCATGCAAGGAAAGCAGCAGAAGCCGCAGAAGCCTTTCTTTCTCTCCCCCAAACTCCGCCAGAAATGAGTCTTTGCTGGCGTAGCCTCTTGGAGCAGGAGGCCTTGCAGGGTCCCAGGGAGCTGAAGTCCACATGTGTTAAAGTTGCAAAGTTTGGAGATCTCTGCTCTAAGCCATCATTCCTTGGCAGAGCAAAAGCCCTTCGGGAAAAGTTGCCCAGATTAAATTGTTGGCATCTACAGATCGGATCAAGTAGAAAATAATGAGGAAAATGTATTTGCTTGTATGCTTGTATTCCTTGCCTTTTTATTTTTATAAACAGTTCTAGGCAGCGAATAGACTTAATACTCCTTCCTTCTCCTATTTTCCTCACCACAACAACCCTGTGAGGTGGGTTGGGCTGATAGAGAAGGACTGGTCCAAAGTCACCTAGCTGGCTTGTGTTTAAGACAGGACTAGAACTCAACCGTTTCCTGGTTTCTAGCCAGGCCTTCACTACTATATTACTCTGGCTGTCTGATACCGGTAGTAGTCATTCCAGACAAGTGCCAGCTCTAGGCTGTGTAAATTTATATGCTCCACATTTGGAGGCAACGTGGGAAATAAGCTGACTTGGCTAAGAGAGATTTCTCTGCAGAGTCTCCGCCATCTTGTTCTTAGCAATAGCACTGGCCCTTAGACTGATAGACCACTTCACAGTGCTTTACAGCCCCTCTAAGTGGTTTACAGAGTCAGCCTATTGCTCCCCAAAATCTAGATCCTCAATTTAATGACCTTGAAGGGAAGGAAGGAAGGCTGTATCAACCTTGAGCTGGTCAGGATTGAACTGCTGGTGGTGGGGCAGAGTCAGCCTGTTGCACTGTAACAACTGCGCCATCAGGTTCGCTCCTTCCTTCCTTCCTTCCTTCCTTCCTTCCTTCCTTCCTTCCTTCCTTCCTTCCTTCCTTCCTCCCTCCTTCCTTCCTTCTCTCCCTCCCTCCTCCCTTTCCTTCCATCCTCCTTAACGTAGTTACAGAGCCCCAGTAACTTCAAACACTCACTAAATGAAGCATCGTAAATCGAGGACCATACCTGTGTCCGCCCCACCTGTTCTGTTCCTTAACTCTGTTCCTCAGATCCGAGCCAATTACGGTGCCCAATTTCTTCCTTCCTCCACAACATCTGGAGGTCTCCATGAGGCTTCTCAGCGCTTCCTCCTCTCCCCTGGCAGCTGCTCATAAAGTAAGTAGTATTATTATTTTACTTGTTTTATAACTTACTAGCTCGATACCCGTGCTTCGCGAACGAAACTATGTGGTTGGGCTTAGTTTTTGGGGAAAATAAGGGGGGAAAATCTGCCTCTGCCTACCAGCATCCATCGGTATTCATCTGGCTAGCATCCTGTCAGTGTGTGAGAGAGTTGAGGGCTGTTTGGAAACTGAAGCAGTATTTGCTGTGTGAGCAAGAAGGAGACAGCAAGGAGCCTGGGCATGGCTTAGCTCAACTGTTCTGTACTAAAGCTGCTTGGTGCTCTGAAACTGAAACTGAAACTCATCTCCTCTGCTTGTGTTTTGCATTTGGAAGAGATTTCTTTCCAGGTGGGGAGGGGGAGTAGAACTCCTTAGCATCAGAGCGTGTTAATAATAATAATAATATAGAAAATACTCTAAATGCTCTGATGGTCATTTTGAAAAATCCTTTCTTAGGGAGCCCCTAGAAGCCAAGAGGAACCTACTGGCCAAACTTCAAGTTTGTAGGCTTTACGGTTCTGGAGATTTTGTGATGATGCATGAGGTATTTCGCTTTTATATATATATAGATAAGCCACCCAGAGTGCCCTTATCTGGGTGGCATAAAATTAATTGATAAGTAAATAATAAATAAAATAAACAGGGGAACTGTTTGCATTTTCTTCTCTGCTGGCGTTCAGCCCTGAATATAGAGACAAAACTGCCATCCTTCTCCAGACCTTTATAGATGTAATTTCCACGTAAACAGGACCAGACTTGATCTGGCAAGGGAAAGGATCTCCCGAAATCCACTGATCCATCAAGGATCCTACTAACAGTCTCTTAGCATTTAGCACTTCAGCCATGGCACCGGGCAGTCCTAGAGGCAGAATTAGTTCAACCTTCAACCTCCTGAAAATACTTGTTTCACAAAGTTGTGGTGCTCTCTGAGCTGGGAGGTTTTCTTGCAGACGTTTCATGACCCAACTAGGGAACGTCATCAGTGCTAGAAGGGAGTGCAGAGAGGAGGAGGAGGAGGAGGAAGAAGAAGAGGAAGGAGAGGAAGAAGAAGAGGAGGAGGAAGAAGGAGGAAGAAGGAGGAGGAGGGAGTACTTGGCGCTCTCTAAGCTTGGTGGTTTTCTTGCAGATGTTTCATGACCCAACTAGGGAACATCATCAGTGCTAGAAGGGAGTAAGTCATAGAGAGGAGGGGAAGAAGGAGGAGGAGGAGGAGGAAGAGGAGGAGGAAGAAGAGGAAGAAGAAGAGGAGGAGGAGGACTGACTTAGGGCTCTCTGGGCTTGGGAGTTTTCTTGAAGATGTTTCATGACCCAACTAGGGAACATCATCAGTGCTACAAGGGAATGAAATTTGCTGTCATTTTATGTAAAGGGGCTTGCCCTGTCATTATTGGTGGGAGCACTTTTGGTTATCCCTCAATTAGGCTGTCATTTGCTATTAGCTTGTGTATCTGAACTGGTAGTTCCTGGATTGGGCTATTGTTTACTCTTCGTTTCCTCTTCTTTAAAAAAAGCTGGCTGTTTAATTTCAAGAGGATCGGCTGACGTGAGTGAGTTGTATTTGGATATAAGGTGGTACCTTGGTACTCAGCTCCTTTGAAACTCGTCGAATTTGGTACTCGGTGCATTTTTATGTGAAAACGTTGTCCCGCTACTCATCGTTTGTTTGGTACTCATTGTGCAAACCAGAACGTGTCGATGACCGCTGCCTTATGACTCACCTTATTATTCATTACGGGACGAATGTGTTTGAAACTCATAGTTTTTGGTACTCATCGCGCCTCCTGGAACCAGTAAGGGATGAGTAGTGAGGTACCACCCTACCTATAGAGCACGGCAAAGCTAGGAGGGCATGTGGCGTTTGCAGAAACTGGGAAGTTAGTATCATAACGGAAATTTATCCCTCCAAGAAATGGAGAAATCGTGTGAATAAATATATTTATAAAGGTTAAGAGGTTTGCTATGGCTTATGGATAATGGGGCACAACTCCACCCTTTGCACTGCCTTGGTGGAAATGGATTTTGCACCCTTTTCTGCTTTGCACAACCCTAACCCTAACTGCAGCCATGATTTGGTTTAAAACGTTGCAAAGAAGGAAGCGGAAAAGTCAGAGAGGGTGAGGAAGCACAGAACCTCCTGCAACTAATTCCTTTCATTCTCAAGTTTGGAATTAGTTCGGAATTGTCTTTCCCAGCAAGGGGAGCGTGAACTAAAACCCAGGGAGGAATCGTTATGTCTAAAACGATAAATCAAAGAGGCATTTGGGCTCCAAATCTGTAAGTTTAGAAGCAGAGTACCATCCTGTTCTTTCCTCAAAGTGCCAAAAATGGGAGTTTTTTTTTTTATAGCCCTTCTCAGAAAGTTCTTCCCGCTGCCCTCATCAATCCAAGAACACCAGGGTCCATTTCACCGAGGCGAGTGACGTACAGGCTGTCACTTCCACCGAGAGGCAAATTTAAAGAGCCACCTCCTGACCTCTGGGGAATCTATAAAGAGCCTTGGCAAAAGAGGGGAACATCTTGCTTGGGTTAAACCAGAAATAGACCTTTTAATGACCCTGAAGGAATGGCTGGGATCAGAGAGCTGTGAACTTCTCTCAACTAAGTTTCCTCAAGTTTGTAACGGAGAGCAAACTATAAAAACAGAAATGTGGGGAAAAAATGCTTGATTTAAAACAGGGGCATCCAACCTTGGTGACTTTGAATTGAATTGAATTGAACAGAACAGAATAGACTTTTTATTGGCCAAGTGTGATTGGACACACAAGGAATTTGTCTTGGTGCAAATGTTCTCAGTGTTCATAAAAGGAAAAAAATACATTCGTCAAGAGTCAAGAATCATCAGGTGCAACACTTTTTAAAAAAAAAAATTTTTTTTATTTTTTAAAACAAACATACAAATCTCTATTCACATTAACAGTGTTCGTGTCGTTATTGATACATACCTCTCCTTTTATACATAAATATCAGCTCTTATTTCTATCCTCCACCCATTTGTACCACCTATCCCAAACCGCATAATAGTCTGAAGCATCTTTGCCTCTTAATTCCATTGTGAGCTTATCTAGTTCCGCACAGTCCATTATGTTTTGTGTCAAGTCTTCTTCGGATGCTATCTTTTCCTTTTTCCATCCCTGTGCGAAGGCTATTCTTGCTGCAGTTATGATATGTATAATGATGTATCGGATGACCTTGCTCAATTTTCCCTTGATTATTCCTAATAAGAATGTTTCTGGTTCGAGTTCCAATTTGTGCTCTGTAATTTCTAATAACCATCTTTGTACCCTCATCCAATATTTTTTAACCTCTGGACACTGCCACCACATATGGAAGAACGTTCCTCTTCCCCTCTTAAATGATTTGCCCACTGACTCCACTTCAACATCCATCGTCACCCCTATTCCCTGCAACAAATTATTAAGATATTTATACATGGAAGAGGTTGACTCAAAAAGAAAAGAAAAAAGATTGCCGTTCTCAGCGATCTCTAAAGGCAGAACCGAAGGGAATCCCCCCCCCTTTTAACAAATTTTTAAAAATGAGCCTCAAAACCACACCTTGAAATCCCTGGTGGGGGGTGGGGAAACACTGTGAAAAGGATTCCCATCCTTGTTCTGGCTTTTCCCACGCTGGCTTTGAGCGCATCATTTTCTAGTGGCACAGATATAGGGAGATGGTAGCATCGCCCTAAGGCATCAGCATCGCTGACAGAAGGTTTTCAGGCTTAAGCCTCTAGCATCAGAAGTTGCAAAGGTGAACGAGATGGGCAGTTTCTAAAAAGGATGGATGGGTGGGTGGACAGGGAGAGAGAGAGAGAAAGAGAGTAGATAGATATGTAGATACATGATACATGAATATGTAGATAGATAGATAGATAGATAGATAGAT
>CM019152.1:59926225-59957854 GCA_009733165.1 Naja naja | reverse complement strand
GAAGAGGAAGAAGCAGCAGAAGCAAGAGGAGGAGGAGAAGGATACCGAGGATGCTGGCAGGCAACCTGTATCAACCATCAGCGCCAGTCAATGATATTTCTGATGCATTTTTAAATGTTCAGTTGACTGGATTTCACGTTTGAGGAATAAAAGAGATAATAATCTTTTATGGCTTAATGTGTTGCATGGATCCAAACATGGTGGCTTGTGGAACAACTCGTGGTTTAGACCAGCGGGAGGAAAAGCTCGCAGGAGTAAGAGCATGTTAGCAAAATAGAAACATAGAAGGAATGTATGTTAATTTGAGACAACCTTGGAAGCCCTCAGTTCTACACAGGCTTTATCAAAACTGCAATGGCCACATAGTCGATATCTTTCTTTTTATTAAGACAATAAACCTTTCTTGAGCCTAGTAAACAGAAGTAGAAGCGCAGGGAAGCAACAAGTTTGCTAATGATGAATATTCATGCTTATGTCATTTGTTATCAATGCATATGTATCGTTTTCCTCCTTTCCTGCAATATATAAACTGGAGTGCCTACTTTCTCAGTGCGTCCTAGAGGGAATTCCTCCAGGGTGTACTTTTAACAGTAAATACTGCCACGAGCCTTTTTTAAAAATAGTTTTTTTTATTAGCTTATAATATAGCATACAAAGAAAATACAAAAGTAAATAGTAAGGGAAAATAGGGAAGGGAAAAAAGGAAGGAAAAAAAGTGGGAAAAAGAAAAAAAATAGGAATTGACTTCCAACTTCCTTTGGAATAAAATGATACCATGCAGCCTCAACTTTTTCCTTTTACACAATACTACATAAACTGGCCATTTCTATAACGGCAAATTGATCTGATGGGTTAAAAACCCCAAATCAAAGTTTTGTTTTATTTTTCTCCCACCTCGAGCACAAAGTGCAGAAGCGGTTTCCAAGGAGAGATAAAAGTATTGGTATGTTTTTTTTCCCTGGATCAAAACAGTCCATTTAGCCATCTCTGCTCACTCCACGGGTTTTGCAAGCTTTCATCCATTTGTGGGGATTACCCGAAGCCATGATTGTTGGGTTATTGCATTCGGGGTTTGATTCCACCCCAAGGTTTCTTCAACCTTGGGAAGGTTAAGATGGGCGGACTTCAACTCCCAGAATTCCCCAGCCATGGTCTGGCTGGGGAATTCTGGGAGTTGAAGTCCACCTGTCTTAACCTTCCCAAGGTTGAGAATCTCTGGTTTAGATCAAAGCCAGGATGATAGCCACACAACCTCTGATTTCTCCTCCCAGATTCAGGGGGAATCGAGAACTTGCAAAGCGAGCAGACAAGTGAAATATAAGGGCGTCCTGGGTACCATCAGCACCATGGTGAAGATGGAAGGACCCAAGAGCCTCTACAAGGGGTTGGTGGCCGGCCTCCAGCGCCAGATGAGCTTCGCCTCGGTCCGGATCGGGCTCTACGACTCGGTGAAGGAGCTGTACACTCCCAAGGGCTCCGAGCGTAAGTCCAGAGTCTAGCACCAGTGTCTTTGCCTCTTCCTCCTCCTCCTCTTCCTCCTCCTCCTCCTCCTCCTCCTCCTCCTCCTCCTCTTCCATCTCTTCCTATTCTCATCTGCTCCTCCACTCTACTCCTCCTTCTCCTCTTCCCTATCTTCTCTTCTTCTCCTTCTCTTCTTATTCTTATCTCCTCCTCCATCTTCTCTTCCTCTTCTCCTCTTCCTATTCTCATCTATCTTCTCCTTCTCTTCTTCTCTTCCTCCTTCTCCTTCTTCTCCTCCTATTCTCATCTATCTTTTCTTTCCCCTTCTCCTCTTCCTCCTTCTTCTCTTCCTTGTCCTCTCCTTCCTCCTCCTCCACCTTCTCTTCTTCTCCTTCAACTTCTCTTCCTATTCTCACCTACCTTCTCTTTCTCCTCCTCCTCCTCCTCCCCCCTCACAAACAGGGTCAAGAGCTTAATCAACAACATCACCAAGGGACCCCTTCCCTAATTTCTCACTGACCCCCTCTCGGCCCTTCGGGGTAGGCCAAGCCAGGAAACAAGAGTCCACCCAAAATAAATTGTCTTATAGCTCCAGGCTCTAATATCAAGTCCTCCAAAGCCTGAGTGAGTTCCGCTCCCCTCCCTCTTATACCAAAGAGACTCAAGGAAGGGCACCTTGAGTTTCTTTCTCACACTCCCCCGTTTTCCCAGACTGAGCTCAGGTTTTGCCATCAGCTTCCGCATAACCTTGTCCAAAAAATCATCTTCCTGCTCCTCAACACTGATTCACACGTCCTTTTTTTCTCTCTCTTCCACCCTCGTCCCATCTCAGATACCAGCATTTTCACCCGCCTCCTTGCCGGCTGTACCACCGGCGCCATGGCGGTGACCTGCGCCCAACCTACGGATGTGGTGAAAGTCCGTTTCCAAGCCCACATCCAGCTGGTGGGGGCTCCCAAGAGGTACAACGGGACCGTGGACGCCTATCGAACTATCGCTCGGGAAGAAGGGGTCCGAGGCCTTTGGAAAGGTGCCTGTTCTTTTCCCAAAGCAATTGTGGGATCCAAAACTGTGATGACCCAGGGTGGGATACAAAATAAACAGTCACAAGAAACCGGTGAAGCCCCTTTTATTCCTTCACTTTGCTTCCAAGCTCCAAATATTCTTGACTGAAGACAAAAAACTCCCACACAAACAGTTACAAGAAGGAGGAAAAATGCAACATAAACCAGGCAAGATAAGGGCTGGAGGACGTCCACAGATAACAGAACACACACTGGGAAGGACGGCAGACTCAGAGAGGAACCATAAACTAGAGATATTTCCACGCTTTGTTTCCAGTGCTTGCCCATACGCATGTCCGTCCTCTTATTCAGTTGTCACAGCTGCAGCCCATGAAGAGGATCAAGGCCCTTTCCTCCCAATTAGACCACATCCCTCCCTTATCCTCTCTTCCCTGTGTGCCCTAGGATGGAGAGGGGATGGGCCTGGGTCCTCCTCTGACTGCCCAGCCGGCCTCTGCCCTTCCCCAGCCTCCTCCACAACCTCCGGAGCCACACTTCCACCCCCTGTCGGCTGTTCCTCCTCTCCCTCAGAGTCAGTCTCCACCAGGGGCATGACAAAAACCTTTTTATATACACACACACACAAACACACACACACACACATATTTCCCCCATTAACCAACATTTCCTTCCATTCCTGGCAGGGACGTTTCCCAACATCACTCGGAACGCCATTGTGAATTGCGGGGAGATGGTGACCTACGACCTCATCAAGGAAACCCTGCTGAAATATCACCTGATGACAGGTAAGGGAACCCCTTCATCCCACCTGCCAGAGAAAAATTGGGAGGGGGGCAATTCTGCATTATAGGCAGTCCTCGTTCAGTGACGGCTTCGTTTAGAGACCATTGGCAGCTACAGCTGTGATTAAAGGAACGTAAATTTGCAACCAATCTTCACTAAAGCACTAAAGCAAAAGCAAGTTGAAGGCAGATCACAAGGGAGTCATGGTTTCACTTAATAAAATGATTTGCTTAACAACCAAGCTGCCGGTTCTAATTGTGGTCACTAAACGAGGACTACCTGTCATGTGAAGAAAATGGATATATAAGAAATACAAGGATACTGTAAATATATCATCTGATGACAAGTGAGGGAACCTCTTCATCCCACCTGCCAGAGAAAAATTGGGAGGGAGGGAAATTCTGCATTGCAGGCGGTCCTCGTTTAGTGATGGCTTCGTTTAGCGATCATGGGCAGCTACAATTGTGATGAAAAAAAGTAAATTTGCAACCAATCTTCACACTTAGGACTTTTGAAGCCCTGTAAAGATGAAGCTGGATCATGAGCCTTGTCAGGGTTTCATTTAAATGCTTTGCTTGACAACCAAATTGCCAGTTCTAATTATGGTCACTAAACGGGGACTACCTTTCACGTGAAGGACACAGATATGTAAGAAATGCAAAAAAACTGTAAAAAAAACTGTAGAAATATCACCTTGTGGCATGTAAGGGAACGGCTTCATAAATGAAGGAAGATTTTGTTTTTAAGGAAATAAATAAATAAAATAGAAAATAAAGATTCAACCTGGAAATAAGGAGAAATTTCCTGATAGGGAGAACAGTGAACCAATGGAACGGACGTTGCCTTCAGAAGTTATGGGAGCTCCATCACTTGAGACTTTCAAGAAGAGACTGGACTGCACTCTGTCAGAAATGGTGTAGGCCAGTGGTGGATAACCTTTTGGGGCTCCTGTGCCAGAAATTTGTGTGCGCGCTGGCACGCGCACGCTCACATACCAGCACCCAGAAGGCAATGCACTCCCTCCCCCACCCCCTTATCTGCACTGCACCTCCCAGCTGATTTTTGGCCCATTTGAGGCCCTTTTTTGGCCTCCCAGAGGCTGAAGGAAAGCCTCTGCAGCCTTTGCAGGCCAAAAAATAGGCCTGTTTCATCACTTCCAGTATTTTCAGAAATACAGGAAGTGACAAAACGGGCCTATTTTTCAGCCTGCAAAGGTTGCAGAGGCTTTCCTCCGCCTCTGGGAGGCCTAGAAAAGGCCTTAAATGGGCTGCAAATCAGCTGGGAGGTGCGTGCATGCGCAGTGGGGTAAGTTTGCCTGCAGCTCGTGTGTCGGCACAAACGGTTCTGCGTGCTACCTGTGGCACATGTGCCATAGGTCCGCCATCACGGGTGTAGGTTCTCCTGCTTGGGTGCGGGCCAGGTTGGACTAGATGTCCTCCAAGGTCCCTCCCAACTCTGTAAATGCTTTCTGTAGAAGCAAATTTTGGGGAGAAGGAGCACCTTCTATCCAAGTTTTTGATGCCCATCATCCTGAGGGTCTTTTCCTCCCTTGTTGTCTCCCCAGACAATTTCCCATGCCACTTCGTCGCTGCATTCGGTGCCGGTTTCTGCGCGACAGTGGTGGCATCCCCGGTGGACGTGGTCAAAACGCGGTACATGAACTCCAGTGCTGGACAGTACAAGAACGCCTTGAGCTGCATGCTGACCATGGTGGTGAAGGAAGGACCAAACGCTTTCTACAAAGGGTGAGTGAATAATTGCTCCCCTCACCAAGAGGAGGGGCTCCCCACCCCTCCTCAGGATCTCACCAGAGACCCCCCTTGGAGGACAGATGGAGATACAGCTAGTCCTCGACTTACAACCCGTTCGTTTAGTGACCAAAGCCACAACAGCACTGAAAATAGTAACTGTTTTTCACACTTACATTTCAGTGATCAAAATTCAGACACTTGGCAAATGACTAGTTTGTTAGGGTTCCGGCGATTGCCCTCACTAAATCATGAGCCTCGGGCCAAGCTTCGAAAGAATCCAAAGGATTTATTAGGAGCAACATATCGGCATTATCCCAGTTGAAGCCAACTCTGTGTTCTGACCCAAACCCTTTTCCAATAAAACAAACATGAACCAAAGGGAACAGAAACCTTTTAATGATTCTTACAAATCCCCGGTTAAAAGGCTGCTGCAAACTTTGATAAGCACAAACCTCACCAAAACTGTGCGAGGCTGCCAAGAATCACAAATAAGAAATATTTCACAACACAAGAGTCTTCAAATACCAACTAAGATATTGTAATGTCCACAAGGCTGAGTTCCAAAATGTCTTTGCTTCCTGCAAAGAACGTCCGATTCACAGCTGGATTTTATCTTCTTGAAGGAGGGGCCATTACCTTGCAGCCTTACTCCTGAGTCGCCTGGGCTGCTGTAGCTGCTCTTTCCTGAGAGCAGCCCTGCGCACACACGCACTGGGCACAGGCTGCTCAGGAACCTCCTCATCATTGCTGACAGCCCCCACAATCTCTGAAGGCAGCAGTCCACTCCCTGATGGTCCTGGCCCCTCATCTGAGTCCTCGCTCTCCTCAGCTGTCTGCACCTGCTGCTGGCTAACCACAACACTCTGACACACGTAACCCTGTGACCCTGTTTCCCCCCCGACCCCCCTGGGTGTGTCATACATCAGATTCTCCAACAGGCTGGGTGTCATCAATCACACTCTCCAATGAAAGATTTTTCTTTTCTTTTTTTTAAACATTTTATTAATTTTCCAACATTTAAAAACGTAAAATAAAACTATATATATTGTGATCAACATCAAGACATCTTTTACATTTCCTTACATTTTTCAATATATGATTGCTTATTCCATCGCATCTCACCCTCCTTTTTCTTTTCTTATTTCTCCAGCTTCATCCCTTCTTTCTTACGGCTGGGCTCCTGGAACGTGGTGATGTTCGTGTCTTACGAGCAGCTGAAAAGGTTGATGGTTTTGGCCCAGGTTTCTTGGGAAGCACCCTTCTGAAGTTCGCCGTCACCTCCGGCAGACCCGATACGATCCGGGCAAGAGAGCCAAGGAGAGAAGAGAGAAACTCAAAGGGAGGATTTTAAACAGAGGGACTTCCTACGAACAGATTTTGCGGTGAAGGAAAGCGTACCTATCAATTATATTAATTGCTACAAATATTATGCCCTGTAAGGCATGAATAGAATAGAATGAGAGAGTTGGAAGGGACTTGAAGGTCTTCTAGTCCAACCCCCTGCTAAGGCAGGAAACCCTGTACCATTTCAGACAAAGGATTGTCTGACCTCTTCTTAAAAACTTCCATGAGACTTAAGGCACTGCAAGAAGACATTTTATGCCATAAATAAGTCACAACTGGATATTGATCGCGCATCCTTGTTCAGAGGAGCCCCCCCCGGATGTGGATCACATATCATCTGAACTGATTCCGAGAGGTAAGGATCATAAAACGCTACAAAACCACCCGATCCTAGCTTGATCCATGTTTCTGAAACATGTTAGAGCAGTGGTCGCCAACCAATGGGCCAGGGACCACTGGTGATCCGCGAAAAAATTTTGCTGGTCCGCAGAGAAATGTCTCCCCCAAAGCAATTTAATCCAGGCTGCACAGGAACACAAGGCTGCGCCGCCCACACAGCCCGCGGGAACACAAGGCTTGCGTCGCTTGCATTGTGAACAACACGAGGTAGTGAGGGAGGGGGAAAGAGTGGGGAACTTGCCCCACTCACCCACGCCTGGCCTGGCCACCGTGCTGCTTCATTCCGCTTCTTCCTTCTTCTGCTTTCGACTTCATGCAAGGAAAGCAGCCAAAGTCTTTCTTTCTCTCCCCCAAACTCTGCCAGAAATGAGTCTTTGGGACCCTGCAAGGCCTCCTGCTCCAAGAGGCTGTGCCGGCAAAGACTCATTTCTGGTGGAGTTTGAGGGAGAGAAAGAAAGACTTCTGCTGCTTTCCTTGCAAAAGGAAAGAAGCCAAAAGTCTCTCTCTCTCTCTCTCCCACCTAGAACAGAGCTGGAGACGGTATCCTGCGATCCCAAATAAAGAACAATCGACCACTAGGAAAACAGGGTGGGGGATTTTCCTGCAGACTTTTTGGGGGGATTTTTCCAGGGTCTTTGGTCCGTGGGATTTAAAAGTATGAGTTTGGTGGTCCCTGAGGTCCAAAAGGTTGACGAGCAAGGTGTTAGAGCAAGGTTTTTGAAAGCCGGCCACTGGAAGATGGGTGGACTTCAATTCCCAGAATTCCCTGTCTTAAAAGCCTTCTGGCTGGGAATTCTGGGAGTTGAAGTCCACAAGTTGCCAAGGTGGAAAAGCAATTTTCGGGATTGGGGGTGGAGGCACAAGGCTCTGCACCATCGGGGTTGGTGATGCCCCAACTCAGTAACAATTTGCAGAGGTTGTTAAATGAGGTAGCTTTGCACACCAAAGAAAATGCAGTGAAAAAGCCATCATACACACACACACACACACACAAAATTGTTAAAATTATAGTTGTGTATTACGAAGCAAAATAGAAGAAACAAATCCAAATTGCCAGGAGTCTAGAAGGCCTTGTGATAAAGTTAACATCTTCTGCATCAGTCTGAGGCAGTGAGGGAAAAAATGCTTGTGCAAAGGGTACAAAAATGAAATTCTGAAACTGATTTGATTACAAAACAGTACAAGATGTTGCAAGTCTGGATTCTGCAAGTTGAAAAAGTGTGTGTGTGTGTGTGTGTTTTTCTCCATAGAAAACAATAGAAGCAACAGTTAAACATTTTCTCCCCAGCCTGCCTTTATAATTTTTTTTTAAGTAACAATAATCCTCTTGGTCAATTTTTCTCTAAGGGTGGCTGGTAGCACTTCACTTTTAGACAATGATTGCTCTTCCTCCACTGATAACATTAAATGAAAAAGGAATAAGGGGCGCTTTAGGGTTGCTGTAATTTTCTAGTGCAGTGAAGCTGCAAACATTTAAAGTTTTGGTCATCAGAATATCCCAAGTATTTATTGACTTGCTGTTTATTTCAAGGGTCTTCAAATTTGGCAACTTTAAGACTTGTGGACTTCAACTCCCAGAATTCCTGAGCTAACATGACTGGAGGAGGAATTCTGGGAGTTGAAGTCCACAAGTTTTAAAGCTCGCAAGTTTGAAGATCCCCGTTTATTTTGTTGGAACATTTTTTTTTTAATTATGCAGAACTTTAGATTGCTGTGACTAAACCATCTTCCTTTCTGTTTTTTTCTAGCGAAGGAGCCAATGAAAAAGAGAACCTGTTTTCTGAAATCCTACTAGGAAATTCTGCCATAAAAATAAATTATAATGAATTACATGGGAAACCAAGCGCTTCCTCCCACAAGAGACTTTCAGGGATAAAATCAAAGCCCTTTGCCTTTTCTCTCAATAAACTTTTTTAAAAATGGCAAATATCTTTAAGATTTATATCAGTATCACTTTAATCAGCCGCTTAGAACATTTTTTTAACAGAAGTCACAATTCATACAAACATTTTGATAGGTTTTATGATCAATAAACAAAAACAGATATATTTATTTTGAAAAATGACTACAGAGGGTCAAGACAAGCTAATGAATAAATCTGGTTTTAACATTGAGAAAAAGGATAAATATTACCTTAAAAATGTGAATTGTATGCTGTTTCAAAATTATTGTCTTATGGTATGGAATGAAGTTAAAAAAATACGTAGAGATGAGGAAAACTGCCATTGTCATTGCTGGGAAGAATATTTGTGATTAAGATGAATGTTTTACCTAGAATGCTATTTTTATTCCAGATCACACTGATGTACCTCTTAAGCAAAGGCAAAAAGATATTTCTATATTTGACTGACAAGGCAAGAAAAGGAGAATTAAATTGCTGCAGGATTCTAAAGAAACAAGAGAGTTAGGACTTTCAGATTTGAAACTATATTTGGCAGTTTATTATTGAATATATTGAAAGAGTGGGTGACTTGAAGAAGTAGATAGCTACGGGAATTGGAAGGATACGATTTAAAATTTGGTTGGCACCAGGGGTGGGATTCAAAAATTCCAGCAACCGGTTCACTGCCCCGTTGCTGGGTGGGTGTGGCCATGATGGGCATGGCCTACCGGAACTTCTGGGACGGCCATTTTTCGACTTCCCCAGGGTCTGGAGGCTTCCCTCTGGGATGATAAAAATGCCCCCCCCGGGCTTTGGAAGCCTTCCAGAAGCCAGAAACAGGCCCAGCTGATCAGTTCAAATATCGGTCCAGCGAACCAGATGCAAAGTTAACATCCGGTTCGCCTGAACCGGTCCGAACCGGCAGAATCCCACCGCTGGTTGGCATGGCTATTTGTGGTACAATACAGCTACTCCTCAACTTACGAACACAAATGAACCCCAAATTTCTCTCTGTCTCTTGGTGATTGGCCCAAAGGAGGAGGAGGAGGAGGAAGAAGGGGAAGAAGGGAGGGGGGAGGAGGGGAGAAAGAGGACGAGCAGGAAGAGAAGGAAAGAAGGAGGAAGGGAGGGAAAGAGGGAAAGAGAGGGAGGGAAGGGCAGAGAGGGAGGAAGCAAAGGAGGGAAGGGAAGGAAGGAAGGAGATGGGAATGAGAAGGAGGGAAGGAAGATGGGAATGAGAAGGAGGGAAGGAAGGAAGATTGGAATAAGAAGGAAGGAAGGAAGATGGGAATGAGAAGGAGGAAAGGAAGGAAGGAAGGAAAAGGAAGGAAGGAAAGACAGAAGGAAGGAAGGAAGGAAGGAAGGAAGGAAAAGGAAGGAAAAGGAAGGAAAAGGAAGGAAGGAAGGAAGGAAGGAAGGAAGGAAGGAAGGAAGGAAGGAAGGAAGGAAGGGCAATAGCACTTTGACATATACCACTTATATACCATGGGGACAGTTAGCCTGCAATATTGCATCCTGAACCACTGTGCCAACATGGAAGGAAGGAAGGAAGGAAGGAAGGAAGGAAGGAAGGAAGGAAGGAAGGAAGGAAGGAAGGAAAGGAGTTGAACTCACCATCTCCTGGTGATTGGCCCAAAGTCACCCAGCCAACTTTCATATCTAAGCAGAACTAGAACTCACCATCTCCTGTTTTCTAACCTGCTGCCTTAATCACCAGACAAAATTACTTGAATTCTGCTGGTCTCGGTGGCTGTTGAGGACAACACTGAAAAGGCTTCTCTGCTTTTACTCTCAACACACGTGGGAAGGCAGGTGAAACAACCTCCTAGAATCTGGGGGTTGAAAGAGGCTACCAGTAGTCCTTGACTGAGGACCAGAATTTCTGTTGATATAAGCAAGGCAGTTTTTTTAAAGTGAGCCATGGCTGATTTTACGACCGGGTTTTGCCAGGTTTGTTAAGTGAATCACACGGTCCTTAAACAAATTGGTTTTGTTTGTCAGAAGGTTGCAAAAGAGGGTTATGTGATGCTGCAACTCTTCTCAATACACAACACACAAGGTCATGTTAGCAAATGCATCACGACGTCTGTGCCTGTGAAATCATTGTGCCCCCCGCACACACAGCTGTGACAATTCAGCCCCACCTGTTCTATTAAAAAGGGCTCAACCCGACACCTCCAATGCAGCTCTGTGGTTGGTAAACCACAATTGGTGGCTTAGTACCTGGTGGGCCCGAGACCAGGGATGGGATTCTACCAGTTTGGACCAGTTTTATAGAGCCGGTTGTTATGCTTCTGCACAGTTTGGAGAACCGGCAAATGGTGGCCCTGGCTGGCCCCGCCCCTCTGCATCCTCCCCTCCCCTCCCCGCCCAGTCAGTCCTTATCGCGCATGCGCAACATTGCGCGCATGCCCGACATCGCTGACTGTGTTCTTCCTTGCCCAGTCACTCCTTAAGGTATTTCTTTTTCCCCTCCCGACGATCAGCTGTTCCAATGATCAGCTGTGCTGGGATTCCCCTCACTTACTTACTGCTTCACCCATGAGGCTTCCCTGAGGCCCAGAAGGCACAAAAAATGGGGGAGGGTTTGCTGGTGCCTGGAAGCTGTGAGGGTCTGGATGGGAGTCAACAGGCTCAGACTTAACCCAGACAAGACTGAGTGGCTGTGCGTGCTGCGCCCCCAGGGACCATGTTGATTTTCCATCTTTGGTTCTGGGTGGGGAGAAATTGTCCCCTTCAGAATGGGTTCGCAATCTAGGTGTCCTCCTAGACCCACGGCTGAAATTGGAGCAACACCTGTCAGCCGTGGCTAGGGGAGCTTTTGCACAGGTCCGCCTTGTGCACCAATTGCGACCCTACCTGGACCGGGAGGCTCTTCTCGCAGTCACTCATGCCCTAGTCACCTCACGACTGGATTATTGCAACGCACTCTACATGGGGCTACCCTTGAAGAGCATTCGGAGACTTCAGTTGGTCCAGAACGCAGCCACGCGAGATGTTGTGGGTGTCCCGAGATACACCCACATATCACCAATTCTCCGTGAGCTGCACTGGCCTCCTATCAGTCTCCAGGTGCAATTCAAGGTGTTGGTCATTACCTGTAAAGCCCTATATGGCTCAGGACCAGGTTATCTCCAGAATCGTCTCCTACCCTGAGTCTCCCTGCGACCGGTAAGATCCCACAGAGTCGGTCTCCTCCGGGTTCTGTCAACTAAACAGTGCCAGCTGGCAGGCCCTGCAGGAGAGGGCCTTCTCTGTGGCTGCTCCAGCTCTCTGGAACCAGCTACCTCCCAAGGTCCAGACTGCCTCCACCCTACTGACCTTCCGCAAAGCAGTCAAAACCTGGCTTTTCCAGCAGACATGGGGCTGTTGATCTCGCGACTGAGATCTAGCGAGATCCAGCCCTTCTGTTGTTTGTTGTTTTTAAATTGTTTTTAAATTTTTTTATAATGAAATTCTCTGTGTTTTTCTTGTTGTGAGCCGCCCGGAGTCCTTTGGGAGTTGGGCAGCATATAAGTTAAATTAAAGTTAAAGTGAAAGTTGATGCCAAAAAGAAGCCATGCCCATCCAGTCATATGGCCACGCCCACCTAGCCACGGCCACAGAACCGGTTGTTACAAAAGTTGAATCCCACCCCTGCCTGAGACTGCTGCCCTCGAGAATCTGGGGACCTCCCCCCCTCTGCCCTGCCCCCCCCCCCCATCAGGGCTGTAACTTAGTCAGCCAGGGGATTACTGGCTGGACTGCCATTTGACAGAAGTGGTGTAAGCTCTCCTGTTTGGACGGGGAGGGGTTGGACTAAATGACCTCCAAGGTCCCTTCCGGCTTTATTCTGATTGATTGATCCTGCAGGGGCCCAGAGCACAGGTGGATGTATTTGTCTTCACACCTGGACGGATGGTTGCATGCCTTGTTTGTTGCTATGAGCCCGGTCTCCGGGTTTAACAGCTGAATTCACACAACGCGGGTCAGGCAATAATCGCTTTCCAAACCCTCATTCCCACATCACACTCCAAGCTTGGTCGGCTCTTCCAGGCGTTCCTGGTCTGTGGAGAGTCTCAGGGAAAGGCTAAGGGCTCTGGGTTGAAAAGCTGAGTTTCCTAGGAAGATTTTTTTTAAAGGCAAATTTGCATTGTGGGCCCCTTGAGTCTTAAAAGAAGAATCCAAAATCCCCAAAAAGAGCAATTTAGCCTGTAGCCCAGAGGTCTACAAACTTGGCCATTTTAAGACTTGTGGACTTCAACTCCCAGAATTCTCCAGCCAGCATGGAGAATTCTGGGAGTGAAGTCCACAAGGCTTAAAGCGCCAAGGTTGGGGACCTCTGACTTAGATGGCCCTTCTGGTCTCTTCCAACTCTATCATTCATGGCTGGCTGAGGAATTCTGGGAGTTGAAGTCCACAAGGCTTAAAGTTGGCATAGCTGGACACCCCTGTTCTAAATCAAGGATTTTGCCACCTTTCTGTTCTTTCCTTTTAGTTTGCTGTCCCTGGTAAAAAGCTCAGGAATCTTAATGGCATCCATGGTTGTCCCCAAAGGTGCTTTCTTTTTTTTCAGGAGGCACCTGGACTTTCTTGTTTTTTCTTTTGAAGACGTTTCACTTCTCATCCAAGAAGCTTCTTCAGCTCTGACTTGGATGGTGGGGAAATGGGGGGATTGATATGCCTTGCAGGCAGCTGGTCATTTGCATCTTTTAGAGGGTCATTGAGGCCACTTGGAGGTTTCTCTGTCTCCTCAGGGTCACCAGAGTGGTGCAAATGGGCGTGGAGCCTTCTTGGAACTGCTGAAAGGACTGTGTTGTAGATTGGAGATAGGTGATGTTATTTCCCTCCCCTGAATAGAGTGGAGTAGAATATAGAGTAGAATATAGACCATAGAGTAGAATATAGAATATAGAGTAGAATAGAATATAGAGTAGAATATATAGAATAGAATAGAACAGAATAGAATAGAATAAAATAGAATAGAATAGGAGCGAATAGGAGCAGAATAGAACAGAACAGAACAGAACAGAACAGAACAGAACAGAACAGAATAGAATAGAATAGAATAGAATAGCAGAATTGGAAGGGACCTTGAAGGTCTTCTAGTCCAACCCCCTGTTCAGGCAGGAAACACACTACCTTTTCAGACAAAGATGATAACAGATAATCAGAGTTGGAAGGGACCTTGTAGGTCATCTAGTCCAACCCCCCACCCAAGAGGAGACCCTGCACCATTTCTGACCGATGGCAGTCCAGTCTCTTCTTGAAGGTCTCAAGTGATGACACTCCCACAACTTCCAAAGGCAACTTCTGTTCCATTGGTTGATTGTTCTCACTGTCAGAAAGTTTCTCCTTATTTCCAGGTTGAATCTCTCCTTGATCAGTTTCCATCCATTATTCCTTGTCTGGCCTTCAGGTGCTTTGGAAAATAGCTTGACCCCTTCCTCTTCTCTGGGGCAGCCCAAATATTGGAAGACTGCTATCCTGTCTCCCCTGGTCCTTCTCTTCCCTAGACTAGCCAGGCCCAGTTCCTGCAACCGTTCTTCATATGTTTTAGTCTCCAGTCCCCTAATCATCCTGGTTGCTCTTCTCTGCACTCTTTCTAGAGTCTCAACATCTTTTTATAATGTGGTGACCAAAACTGGATGCAGTACTCTAGGTGTGGCCTTACTAAGGCTTTATAGAGTGGTATTAGTACCTCCCTTGATCTCGATTGTATCCCTCTGTTAATGCAACTTAGGATTGCATTGGCTTTTTTGGCTGCTGCTGCACACGGCTGGCTCCTATTTAGCTGGTTGTCCACTAAGACTCCAAGATCCCTCTCCCAGTTCCTGCTATTGAGCCTGGTTTCACCCAGTCTATATGTGTCTTTTGGGTTTTTCTTGCCTAAGTGTAGGACTTTACTTTTCTCCACATTGAATTTCATTTTGTTAGATAGGGCCCCGTGTTCTAGTCTGTCAAGATCCATCTGGATCTTCTTGAGCCTATCTTCTTGGGTGTTGCCTACTCCTGCCAGCTTAGTCTCATCTGCAAATCTGGTAAGTTCCCCTTTTATTCCCTCACCTAAGTCGTTAATGAAGATATTGAAGAGTCCTGGGCCTAAGACAGAACCTTGTGGCACCCAACTGCTTATTTCCCTCCATGTAGACTTAGACCCATTAAGGTCTACTCGTTGAGTACGGTTTGTCAGCCAGTTGCAAGTCCATCTAGTGGTGGTGCTATTTATTCCACCTTTTTCTAGTTTACTAAGAAGTAGGTTGTGGTCTACTTTGTCGAATGCCTTGCTGAAATCTAAATATATTATGTCCACAGTATTTTGTGGGTCTACTAATTTAGTCACTACGTTGAAGAATGAAATAAGATTGGTTTGGCATGATCTGTTCTTAACAAACCCGTGCTGACTGCTAGTTATTACTTTACTTGTTTCTGGATGTTGGCAGATCTGTTTTTTTAATTATCTTTTCCAGTATCTCCCTGGGTATTGATGTTAGGCTGATTGGTCTATAGGTTCCTGGGTCTGTTTTTTCCCCTTTTTTGAAGATGGGAACCACATCAGCTCTTTTCCAGTCCCCTGGCAGTTCTCCAGTGCTCCAGGATTTTTGAAAGATACGGTGCAGTGGTTCTGAGATGACCTCTGCCAGCTCCTTTAAAACTCTGGGATGTAATCCATCAGGCCCCGGTGATTTGTTTTCATCAAGATCAGACAGGTGTTCTCTTACTATTACATGGGTGATGTCCTATATTGCAGATTTCTTTCTTTTTCCCCCAATCATACATTGCAATGTCCTTCCTGTCAATGAATACTTCAGCTTCAACCATAACAATACAAGAGCACACAACAGATACAAACTCAAGGTTAACCACACCAAACTTGATTGCAGGAAATACGACTTCAGCAACAGAGTGGTCAATGTCTGGAATACTCTACCTGACTCTGTGGTTTCTTCCCCAAACCCCAAAACTTTAACCTTAGACTGTCTACTATTGACCTCACCCCTTTTCTAAGAGGTCTGCAGGGGGCGTGCATAAGTGCACCAACGTGCCTACCGTCCCTGTCCTATTGATTCTTTTTATTTTTCTTATATGTATCCATCTCATGTATTCATAACTATGTTTATCCTTATACATATTATCTTATAACCACTTGACAAATAAATAAATAAAATAAAATAAATAAAATAAATTGTTTTAGCCGTCCCTCTCCATCCCGGATTCTGCTCCTGAGCGATAAATCCATAGGACACGGGGAATATATCGCTAACCCGGGTTCAGCGAGTCGTGGGAACGCAGCCCATGATCCTTGCAAAGGGCTGCAGGGGGCGGGAGAGGCTGGGGTGGGTAGCGGGGCGGGCTGGGGGCGAGGCACCGGCCGGCCGCTATAAAGGCTGGCTCCGCACGGCTCTTCCTCGCTCGTCCGTCCTTCCTTCTTCGCTGCCCGGCTCCGCTTGCTCGCTTTCCCCGGACGCCGCCGCCGCCGCTGCTGCAGCGCTTCGCTCGGTGCTTCGCTTCCCCCCTTCCCCAATTGCAGGTGAGTCTCTGGGTGGGGAGGGGGCTCTGGGCTGCCCTCCCACCTTGCCATGGGGCTCCCCGGCGCCTTTTCCCCGGCGAGGGTCGCTCCCTCGGCTTCTCCCGGGGGTCGCCTCTGGCTTTTTCTTCCTGGTTCGCCCACCCGATGCCTGGCAATTTGGGGCTGGGGGCTCCGCTTTGGCTCAAGGGGCCGACCGCAATGCCCCACCTTCCCCGCCCAGGCTGTAATATCAACCGGAATAGAGACGGAAGGGGACCTTAAAGGTCGTCTAGTCCAACCCCTCGTTCGTCCACCCCTTGCCCGGCAATTGGGGCTGGGGGGGTCTCCATTTTGGCTCAAGGGGCCGACCGCAATGCCCCACCTTCCCCGCCCAGGCTGTACCATAATAGCAATCAGAATAGAGCTGGAAGGGGACATTGAAGGTCTTCTAGTCGAACCCCGCCCCCGCTCAAGCAGGAGACCCAGTCCCATTTTCATTGCTAGGGGGGGTCTTTGGGCTGCTCGTTCCCGCAGGAAGGAAGCTGCCTCCTGCTGAACCAGGTTAGATGAATGCAGGCATGATGCCCTCACCCAAGCATCCCAATCCTGGTTTCTTTTAACTTGGGTTCTTTTCAAGCTTTTGGTGGATTGGATGAATGTGTTTTTTTTCCCTTTGCCTGGTTTCCTATTCTGCCACGCCACAAAATGGCTTATAGTTTTAGTAACCAGGCTAAATGTGTTGTGTGGATGCAGCCCATGGTTTCTGGCATAGGGAGCCCTGCTTACCTGTTCTCCTTGGAACAGTTTGGGTCCCTTCCTTGCTGTCTCTTTCTGGCGTTCTTCTTTAATCCCGCTATAATGTTTGAGGTGTGAACTGGGCCATTTGATGATGCTTACCTATTTTGGGGGTGATGGGTGAGCCCAGCTTCCTGGTTTGGTCAATAAACCATCTTTAAAATAAATTGGGGCTTGGCTGAGTTCATCCCCAGCAGCTGCAAGTTAAGATTTCAGGCTTATCTCTTGGGTACCTCCAGGAATCAAGATTAACATTCCAAACACAGGTTTTACCAAGTTGCTCTTTGGTTTAAAAAGCATAATTTGGGTGTTTGTGTGTGTGTGTGTTTTAAGCAGTTTTTTTTTAAATTAAGAAAGCAGATGGTTAATTGCACTGCTCTACAAATTGGGGATTGAGAGTTAAAGTTATTTATGGTTGATGTGATCAGGACACATGAAGAACCCAACAGCTGTTGAATTAGCCAGGCCTCTTCAGTTCCCACATTAAGAAAATAATAATAATCACAGATAAATTAATGGGATTTTAGAAGCGGGGACCACAATTTTATCAAATGTAGGTGGAGTTTGTGGTTTTCCTTAATAGTAATAAATTATAATTTGGTGTATTTTTTATGTATGGTAAATGTTGACATGTATATATGTCTCTTGTATTTAAATTGCAGTAGATCTATTTAAATTTAAATTGCAGTAGTATTTAAATTTAAAATGCAGTAGATCTTGTATTTAAAATGCAGAGATCTATTTAAATTGCAGTAGGTCTTGTATTTTTATAAATTCTTTCTTTGCGTCTTGGGTTTGTATTAATGCAAGTTATCTTGGAAAAATAACTAAAATATTCTGGAGAAAAAAAAGCAGGCTTTTTGTAACCCAGGCCAATAACATATTCTTCCATTTTACAAATTTGTGTTTTAAGTGCTGGGGTTTCCTCCCATTGACCAGCAAGCTACTTTCTCCCAATACAGTCCTCGTCTTACGACCACAACTGAGGCCAAAATTTCTGTTGTTAAAAACGAGACATTTCTTAAGTGAGTTTTGCCTCGTATATACGATCTTTTTTCCCACCGTTGCTAAGTGAATCGCTGCAGTTCATAGGTTTGGAATCCCGGTTGTTAAGTGAATCTGGCTTCCCAGTTTTTTGCTTTGCTTCCCAGAAGGTTGCAAAAGGTGACACATCCATCATAAATATGAGTCAGTGGCCAAGCCTCTGAATTTTGATCGCTTGGCCACAGGGATGATGCAACAGTCGTTAAGTGTGAAAAAAATGATCCTACATCACTTTTCTTCCAGTGCCGTTGTAACTTCGGTCACTAAACGAATTGTTGTAAGTTGAGGACTGCCTGTAAGCTCCGTTGAGCTGCTTTTCCAACTTGCTGCCAATTGCAAAAACTGGATAAAATTGGGGCGAGCAAGATTTCCTAGAGAATACCCATAAAATCAGGAATGGGGGGAATGAAGGATTTTTTTTTCACTTCAGGGAAAAAGTTACGTCTACCCCCTTCCTAGCTTCCTTTTCTAGTTTGCCTAAATATTTTTATTATTTTTATTTTGGGATCTGGTGCCATCTTGGCAATATCTGGTTTCACTAAAACAAAAAAGGAACTTTTTGTGTTGTTTTTTTTTAGTTTCTCTTTTCCTCAGCTGATTCTGTTTCTGAGAAATGTGTGTGACAGTGTGACATCAGTGTAGCAAAAACTTGTTGGTGTGATGCAAATCACAGCTGGTCAAAAACTGAGCCTTTGCTGGGATCTCCCAAAGTTCAATCTAAAGGCAGTGTTTTTTCCCCCAAGCTTGGCAACTTTAAGATGGATGGACTTCAACTTCCAAAAAATCCCCAGCCAGCCATGGAGAACTCTGAGAGTTGAAGTCCACCCATCTTAAAGTCGCCCCCGGTCGGTGGAGAAACACCAATTTCAGATTTACAAATGAACAGAGTTGGAAGGGGCCTTGTAGGTCATCTAGTCCAACCCCCCATCCAAGCAGGGGACCCTATACCATTTCTGACAGAATGGCAGTTCAATCTCTTCTTGAATCTGGGAAGTCACTCTAATTAATCATCATCGATCATAACAAATAATAACAGCCCTGCGTTATATTCAGGTATTTCTCCTTTCTTTTTTTATTTCTGCAGGATAAATATTATGATTATTCAGTGTCCTCTTCCTGCTCTTCTTTTTATGGCACGTCGAGGGAGTTCGGCTGAATTTGTGTCGAATCAATTTGACAAATGGGAAACCTTTAGAGAAGCTTGATCAAAACCGATCGATCGATTGGTCCTGGCATACTTGAATAAGGTAATTCTGGTTTTTTGAGTCTTGAAAAGGTAACTTGTAGCCAGATCCTTATTTTATTTCAAAATTTATTTGCTTTAGAACACGGCCACCACATATGAAAGAAATCTAAGTTTTTAAAAGGTGCCATTCAACTTGCCTGTGTTTGGTAAGTTGCTATTTTTTCTTTTTTTTTCTTTTCCCCCGACCATCAGCTGTTCTGCTGCGCCGGGAGATTTAGATTAGCTAGAAAGCAGGAAACCGTTGGATTTCTTGCTTTCTAGCTAATCTAAAAGCAGAGCTGAACCTTCCTAGCTTCTATTTTTCAGTGCAGACTCAGGCAGCAGATTGCAGAAAGGTCGATCTCTGAGTGACTCTGTGATTCTGTGAGCAACTCAATCTGCCTGATTTTGGGTAAAAGTTGCTCTTTTGTTTAAATAAAAAAATATTTACATAAATATTTATAATATTTACATACAAGCCACGCCCAGCCAGTCACATGACCACCAAGCCACACTCACAAATTAGGCCACGCCCACAGAACCGGTTGTTAAGAAATTTGAATCTCACCCCTGGATCAGAGATTTATTTCATGAGCAATTTGGAACATGAAAAGCCATCATAGCATTACAGAATTTCAGTAGGATGATACTTACAAACAAGCCATTGCAATGAGGTCCAGAGATAGTAGCTAAGTCCAGCGAGGAATAGCTACTATCAGTGGTCTGATTTGAGACTTACCTCCTTCTTTTATACCCTTTCTGAAGCCCACTCCGTGGTATGTAATCTTACTGGATGTACTTCCTTATTCCCTCATACTGTTCATCACTTAATACCCACTTGTAGGTATACGCCAACTCTTTGCCAATTTGCTTACCATCTGCTACTTTCAGTCTCTGACACATTCAGCATTCATGATAGGATTTAAATTTGAACATGTGTCCCTCCGATTTCCTTATCAACTGCATCGTAGATATACCACATGCCATTATTTTCTGATTAAAATGTACAACTTTCTCATGTAACAGAAGCATGAAACTATGGAACTTTGACCATGAGAGAACTTCATGGTAAAATGTGGTGCTTTCCTGACAAGAGAGGAATAGAGACAACTATATAGAGTAATAGAGAAAACTAAAATCCAAGTTTCATTATTTTTTTCCCTGTTTCGCGCATGTGAAGTTCAGAAGCGGTTTCCAAGTGGAAACAAAACCTGGTTTGGTTTTTCTCTTTAATTCAGACAGTCAACTTTGCCCTTCCTCCTTTCTGAGAAAATCAGAAATAAGATGGGATTGAAGCCCTGATGGGGACACCCGGAGTTTGCAAATTACTCTGTTTGTAAAAGGTCTTGAAAGTCTTGCTTTGGTCACTTCCTCAAAAGCAAGCCTTCGCTGACTCATTTGGGCAGGGAAGAAATAACCCCTGAAGCGTTGGTTTTTATTTTTATTTATTTATTATTTTTTTGTCACATCATCTGTAACAAAGGTTGACTGGAGGCGGCTTTCACCAGCCACCTCGGCCTTATAAAGGCTTTTTTTTTAAAAAAGATTTATCTTTGAATTCCTATGTTTAAAAACAACAGATAAGAGATAACAGATAATCAGAGTTGGAAGGGACCTTGTAGGTCATCTAGTCCAACGCCCCACCCAAGCAGGAGACCCTACACCATTTATGACAGATGGAAGTCCAGTCTCTTCTTGGAAGCCTCCAGTGATGATGCTCCCACAACCTCTGAAGGCAACTTCTGTTCCACTGAATATAGAATAACAGAGTTGGAAGGGACCTTGTAGGTCATCTAGTCCAACCCTCTGCCCAAGCAGGAGACCCCCTACCCCATTTCTGACAGATGGGAGTCCAGTCTCTTCTTAAAAGTCTCCAGGGATGAAGCTCCCACAACTTCTGTTCCATGGGTTGATGGTTCTCACTGTCAGAAAGTTTCTCCTTATTTCCAGGTTGAATCTCTCCTTGTTCAGCTTCCATCCATTGTTCCTCGTCTGGCCTTCCGGTGCCCAAACTGGTAGAATCCCACCACTGATCAGACTTCAAACAATGAATTTTCTTCTTCTTTTCCTCCTCTGTATACAGACAGAGCTCCTTTCTCTGGTCTTCTGTCTCTCCTGCTGCTTTTGCTGGCTGCTTTTGAACCTTTCGCTTTGTCGCCTCCGCTTCAAACCCTCCCGAGACTCTCACCATGGTTGGATTCAAGCCCTCCGATGTCCCTCCAACGGCGACCGTCAAGTTTTTGGGAGCCGGGACGGCGGCCTGCATCGCCGACCTGATCACCTTCCCTCTGGACACGGCAAAAGTCCGGTTACAGGTGGCTACTCAATCAATGCTGGACACTGGCGACTGGAATTTGTCTCTGGTGCATAAGCTCTCACTGTACATACAAGCAACAAGTGATAAATCATGATCATAATCATGAAATGCATTAATCATAAATCATAAGATACAGCACTCTGTGATAGGATACCAAATAACTGCCATATCTACAGGTAGTCCTCGACTTAATACCACAATTGAACCCAATGTTTCTGTGGCTAAGTAAAATATTTGCTCAGTACGTTTTGCCCCATTTTAGGACCTTTCTTGGCTCAGTTATTAAGGAAATCACTGCAGTGTCAGGATTCCGGCAGTTGCCCTCATTAAATCATGAGCATCGAGCCAAGCTTCCAAAACTTCAAAGGATTTATTAGGAGCAAACATGTCGGCATGACCTGGATGAAGCCGATTCTGAGACACAGTAATTCACTATCACCTATGACCCTTTTTCATCCTTCTGGGTATATCATAATTCATATTCTCCAACGAAACACATTCATAGCCAAGAGTCATCAATCACATTCTCCAATTAGAGATTTGCAAGGCAGAAATTCCAGTAACTTAGTTATAATCTTTGCAGATATGAATGGAATGCACTTTTGGTTCCAAACTGCTGCAATGCTCTTTCAAATTTCTTTCCACCACCCCTTCTGTTCATGGCAACTCTAAAACAGGCATAGTTAAGTTACTAACATGGTTGTTAAGTGAATCCGGCTTCCCCCCTTGACTTTGCTGGCTAGAAGGTCGCAAAAAGGGGTCATGTGAGCCCCTGGATCCTGCATATGAAGCAGTTGACAGGCGTCTGAATTTTGATCACATGACTACAGGGATGCTGCAACGGTTGTAAGTGTGAGGAAGGGTTATAAGTAACTTTTTTTGGTGCCGTTATAACTTTGAACGGTCACTAAACAAACGTGTAAGTCAAGGGCTACCTGTATTTCCTGTGAATATCTAAAGTCAGGAACTTTATTGTTTGCTGTACATATTACAAGAATCTGCCTGGACTCCTTATTTTCTCCTGGGAACGACCAGATAAGTCTTCATGGATCTTGGTGGAACTTAAGCTTATGACGTTTGTGGCTTTGCAAGGATTCCAAGCTAGGCCCTGACTTGACTCCTCCTCTCTTGTTGAGGAGGGCTGCTGGTTGAACATGCCTGTCTGCAAGGAATCAAGATTGAGAAATCTAGCTCAAAATCTCAATCATGGATTGATCTCCATCATCGTGGCTCAGTCCTGGCAGCTGTGGATTTGTAAATTTTTAGTTTCATTGTACACATGTTGTGCAATGACAACAAATGTTTGATTTGATTTGTGTTCTGAGCAAGGCTTCCTGAGACAGTAATTAAGCACACGCTTAGTTAAAACAACTCTTGTTTTATTTCAATGCTGGGAATTATGTTCATTCCCAGCCAGTAATGAGTCCCAAATAGTCCCTCAAGATAAGCACCCACCTTTCTCTCCTTTGAATTGCTGCCAATAACTAGAGTGCCAAATTAACTATAAAAAAAACCTAAGCGAAGTGCAAAGTCTACACAGAGCTTCAAGGATTAATCTGAACAGAGCGAACAACATTGCTTCCTGCAAAGGTTCCTGTCCCTTTGCTCCTCCTTTATGTCTTATGGAGGGGCCAATCATCTCCTAGCCTTACTCCTGAGTCGCCCCTTTTGTCTCAGCTGCTCTTGCCTTCTAGCAGCTCTGTGCATACGCGTACTGGGAACAGGCTCCTGCTGTTCCTCTGCCTCGCTGCTGTCAGATTCTGGAGGCTCCAGAGGCAGCACTGCACTACTCTGCTAGATGGTCCTGGCCCCATCCCTGCATCGGACGCAGCACCCTCGTCCGAGTCCTCTCCAGACTCCCGGACTGGTCCCTGTTCTTCCCCACTGTCCGATTCTGTTGCCGTCTGCACAGGCTGCCGGCGAACCACAACAACTTGGATTAAATTCAATTTTGGGGGCCCATCGTCCTTCACACGTCGTGGGTGCTCCATTCACTGGAGGTTTTCAAGAAGAGATTGGAGAACTGTTTTGTCTAAAATGGTGGTGGAGGTCTCCTGCTTGCAAGGTCCCTTGCAATCCTTGTTTCCGATCCTTCCCCCATTTCTGCCTATTATTCAGATCCAAGGAGAGAAGAAATCCCACGTCACCCCCAAAACGGCACAGTACAGGGGGGTCTTCGGCACCATGGCCACGATGGTGAAGAACGAGGGTCCCAAGAGCCTCTACAATGGGTTGGTGGCCGGTCTCCAGCGCCAGATGAGTTTCGCCTCGGTCCGGATTGGGCTCTACGACTCGGTGAAACACTTCTACACCAAAGGCTCAGAACGTAAGTTGGCACCGGGCACCAGCTGGGGCGCCGAGAAGCCTGCTGGGCAGGCACTGGTGGGCAGGCAGGTTTCCCTCCCAAGTCCAGTTTGGGAAGGCAAGTAGTTCTTGACTTGCAACTCCAAAGGAGCACAAAAAATTAGGTTGATAAGCGAGAGCATTGTTCAGTGAGCTTGTCTCATTTTATGACCTTTTTGCCATCATCGTTAAGTGAATCATTGCAATTAAGTTAAGTGAATCTGGATTCCCCATTGACTTTGCAAGTAAGTTCTTGACTTTAGGACTACAATTGAGCGGAGAAATTAGGTTGATAAGCGAGAAAGTGGTTAAGTAAGTTTAGTCCCATTTTATGACCTTTTTGGCATCATCATTAAGTGAATCACCGCCGTTAAGTGAATCTGGCTTCCCCATTGACTTTGCAAGTACTTCTTGACTTACAACTACAATTGAGCACAAAAAATTAGGTTGATAAGCGAGACTTTGGTTAAGTGAGTTTGGTCTTGTTTTACAACCTTTTTGCCATTGTTGTTAAGTGAACCACCACAGTTGTTAAGTGAGTCTGGCTTCCCCGTTGACTTTGCCAGTCAGAAGGTCACAAAAAGTGTTTACCTGACCCCCGGGATATTGCAACCATCATAAATACGAGTCAGTTGCCGAGCGTCCGAATTTGGATCACGTGACTCTGGGGATGCTGCGGCAGCTGTAAGTGTGAGAAAAGGTCATAAGCCCCCTTTTTTCACTGCCACTGTCACTTCAAATGGCCTCTAAATGAACTGTCGTAAGTTGAGGACTTCCTGTAGTAAAATTTGGCCAAGGTATTCTGTTCTCAGTCTTCCTTGCCAGAACAATGGGTTCATTTCTGGTTTAACGATGCTAATGGGCTGTTGGTGAATTGCTCTCTCTCTCTCTCTCTTCCTGACTTTGGCAGATGCCGGCGTGGGTAGCCGGCTCCTCGCTGGTTGCACCACGGGGGCGATGGCGGTGATGGTGGCCCAGCCCACGGACGTGGTCAAAGTGCGATTCCAGGCCCAGATACGGACAGATGCTGGCCGGCGCTACCACGGCACTTTGCATGCCTACAAGACCATTGCCAAGGAAGAAGGAGTCCGGGGCCTGTGGAAAGGTGAGTGAGGGGCAAAGACCAGGACCTTCCCCCAGCCTTGTGCCAGGGACTCGCACCCCATCTTATGTAACCCATCTCTGTTTGGGACTCAAATTGTTCTGAGCATTGTTCCTGAGACCGTAATCAATTACATGCTTAGACCAAACACTCTTGTTTTATTTCAACGGCTGGGAATTATGTTCATTCCCAGCCCGTAATGAGCCCCAAATAGCTCCACGAGATAAGCACCCACCTTTCTCTACTTTGAATTGCTGCCAATAACTAAAGTGCCAAATGAACTGGAAAGAGCCAAACGGAGTACAAAGTCTACGCAGAGCTTCAAGGTTTAATCCGTATAGAGCAAACAACGTTGCTTCCTGCAAAGGCTCTCATCCCTTTGCTCCTCCTTAATACCATATGGGAGGGGCCAATCACCTCCAAGCCTTACTCCTGAGTTGCCCCTTTTGTCATAGCTGCTCTTGCCTTCTGGCAGCTCTGCGCATACGAGCACTGGGAACAGGCTCCTGCTATTCCTCTGCCTCGCTGCTGTCGGATTCTGGAGGCTCCAGAGGCACCACTGCACTGCACTCCTAGACAGTCCTGGCCCCATCCCTGCATCGGATTGAATCTCTGCAAGGAAGGATGCTGGCTTCCCCTTTTTTCACAATCTCTGTCATGCCCTTGTTGAAGTCCGATTCTGAAGGGGAGATTGAGCAGCTGACAGGGAGTGCAAGTGTGGCTCCAGTGTCTGTGGAAGAAATGGGGGAAGGGCACAGTCTGGCTGGGCATTCAGAGGAAGACCCAGGCCCACCCCCTCTTCATCCTAGGGCATGCAGGGAGGAACGGAGAAGGGAGCAACATGGCTTATGGGAGAGGAAAGGGCCCTGATCCCTTTCATTAGTTGCAGCTGGGAGAACAGGATTAAGTGTTAAACTGATTTTATTTGGGCTTGTCAGGTTTAATTTGTTTTTAATGTATTTATTGATTGTATTTTTAGTTGTGAGCCGCCCCAAGTCCTTTCGGAGAGGGGGTGGCATACAAGTCCAATTATTAAATTAAAATTAAATTAAATTAAGTGGGGTGTTTGCACACAGCTCCTTGCTGGAAGCAAAGCGTGCATTATTTTTGTTGAGAATTATCTGGGTTTTGGCGTCCTCCCAACTGTGGTTGCTGCATTATCTGTTGAAAGCCTGCAATTTATCATCCTGGCCTGCCGTGTTAATGACTTCAGTGTGGTTTGTGTTGTGGTTGTTTTTATTTTTAATTATCTTTACTTTGGGTTGGACTGCATTTCTGCCCTTCGTAGACTGTTGGTTGAAGAGTTTGATCTCCAGCTGAGGATAATTGAGATTGGGCGCCAAGTTGGAGGCATTAAAGGGAATTTATTCTACTTTGGTGACTTTGTTATTTTTGTGTCACGCCCCTTTGGGTCATCACAATCTCTTTGATGTTTTCCCCTCACATCATTAGGGACGCTGCCCAATGTATCCCGAAACGCCATTGTGAATTGCGCCGAACTGGTGACCTACGACATCATCAAGGATTCCCTCCTCAAATCCCGTCTCATGACAGGTGAGGAAGATAGACTGCGCTGAGCTGGCGCCGGGCTGCTCTTTTAGTGGGAATGCAGCCGGAAAGGAGGAGGGGTGTGTGTGCGCACAGGCAGTCCTCGACTTACAGCCATTCATTCTGTGTCCGTTGGAAGTTAGAACGGCACCGGAAAAACGGACGTCCAACTGGTCCTCGCACTTGCGACCGTGGTTGCATTTCATGGGGGTGGGGGAGTTACGAGATCAAAATTCACCCGCTTGGCAAGGTGCTCGTATTTACAACGGTCGCAGTGTCCCTGGGGTTACGTGATCCCCTTTTCCGTCCTCCTGACCAGCAACGGGGATGCCGGATTCACTGAATAACCTTCTTAACTAACTTAACCACGGCAGGGATTTGCTTAATGACGGGGGGCAAGAAAGGTTGTAAAAATGCGGCGAAACTCACTTAACAACGGAAATTTGGCGCATCGGGAGGGCTGTTTATATCCCAGCGATGTGCTCCAACCTTCTTTGTGTCCCCTCCTGCAGACGACATCCCCTGTCACTTTCTCTCCGCCTTTGGGGCCGGCTTCTGCACCACCGTCATAGCCTCTCCGGTTGACGTGGTGAAAACCAGGTACATGAACTCTCCTCCCGGCCAGTACAGGAACGCCGGGGGATGCGCCCTCAGGATGCTCCGGGATGAAGGACCTCTGGCTTTCTACAAGGGGTGAGTCAGCCGCCTTCTCGGTGCTTTGAACTCAGCAAGAGTTCCCCATTCTTTGCTCTCGATGTTATCAAAGTTATATTTAAGATTAGCTCGATACCCGTACTTCACTATGTGGTGGGGCTTAATTTTGGGGGAGAAGAAAAAGGGAACAAAATTGTGCTTCTGCCTACCAGCATCCATTGGTATTCATCTGGCTAGGGTCCTGTCAGTGTGTGAAAGAGTTGAGGGCTGTTTGGAAACTGAAGCAGTATTTGCTGTGTGAGGAAGGAGACAGCAAGGAGCCTGGGTGTGGCTTAGCTCAACTGTTCTGTACTAAAGATGCTTGGTGCTGCGGTGAAACTAAAACTGAAACTCCTCTCCTCTGCTTGTGTTTTGCATTTGGAAGAGATTTCTTTTCAGGTGGGGAGGGAGAGTAGAACTCCTTAGCATCAGAGGGCGTTGTTTATTATTATTATTATTATTATTATTATTATTATTATTATTTGGATTTCTAACCCGCCCCATCTCCCGAAGGACTCAGTGGCGTACAATCATAAAACAATACAAAATATACAATTAAGAAAAATGATAATAATAATATAAGAAATACTCTAAATGCTCTGATAGTCATTTTGAAAATTCCTTTCTTAGTGAGCACTTAGAAGCCAGGAGGAATATATGGGCCAAATTTCAAGTCTGTAGGCTTTATGGTTCTGGAGATTTTGTGATGATGTGTGAGGGGCATTTTGCTTTTATATAGAGAGATTTTTAACTGGGGTGGTGGTGGTGGTAGCAATTAATTTGATGGATTTGGCAGGAATCCCTCTGTGCCATTTTTTAAATTTTGTTCCCCAGAACATCGTTGAAATGGGAGAGAAATTGGCTGGCTGGGGGATTCTGGGAGTTGAAATCCACCCATCGTCTTAAATCATCCTACTGATTTCCCTGAGCAAATATTTTCCTTCTTTTTTCCTTCCTGTGTAGATTTACACCCTCCTTCCTTCGGCTGGGATCCTGGAACGTGGTGATGTTTGTGACTTACGAACAGCTGAAGCGGGCACTGATGGCTGCCCGGGCATCGTGGGGGACATCATCCTGAGCCGACCGGCGAGGCACCGTTTAAACTTTTGCCCCTATCCTATCAGTCTGTTTTCCTCCATTTTCCTGTTTTCTACTCGTTTCTAAAATTCTGTGGATTTCCCCATTTTAACATGTTAGAATGGTTTTAATCTTTACACGGCTCGGCCTGGCTGTAGCTGCTGATTCAGGATCTGCAGATATTCCTGCTGTCTTTTTTTTTTTAAAGTAATTTATCTTTGCTGGACCACAGTCCAATCCTCCATGTTTAACGCCTGCTGTTCGGAAAAGGATGCTTTTTTTAAACACACTGGAGTATCGAAGATGCCCCCCCGCCGCTTATCTTACACAACATTACCTGAAGCCTGTCTTACTTCCGTCCTAACCTGCTTGCACACTCCTCTTAAACACAAATGGGATGAATTTTGTTCCACTGTCTTGTACCCTCGACTTCAAGCCATCCTAAAAGGCTGCGCTTGGCCCATTAATTGTAAATTTAATGTTCCCCTTTTTTGCCAAATTGGGAAAGAATCAACTTTCTCCAAGCGGCTGGAATCCCTGGTGTCTTTTTTTGTAAAAATGGCAACCTCCAAATTGCTGGCATTTGGGGAAGGGCCTGCAATGGGTTCGAGACCGCCTCCTGCTTGGCTTGTAAGCACCTTACTCACATTACAAAGCCTGAGAATTTGCTGGGAAGCTCAAATCCAGATTTTCCCCATGTTTAAAAACTACTGTCCTTTGGCTGCAACTTTGGGGAAGAAAGAAAAACGGCACTTAAAAAAGGCTTTTTTCCGTTGGGCGAGCCTGCTGTGAAATTATTTATGATGTTGCATTGATTTTTTTAAAAAACAAAAGGAAAAAAAATATGCACGCTACGAATGTCAAATCTTTTTCTTTTTTAAAATAAAGTTCAAACAGAAAAGCATCTGGTTTTGTTGTCCATCATTGTCCCTTAGAGCGGAAGCCAATCTGGGATTTTTGTGTGTGTCAAAATTTTGTTCCTTGTTATGACCTTTCTTGTGGCATCTGTGGGGTAAAGAGATGGTTTCATGGCCTTGGCCAAGTTTGCAAGATGTGGCTGCTACAGGTAGTCTTCAACTTAGGAACACAGTGGAGCCCTTTTGCCGTTAAGCGAGACCTTTTTTAAGTGAGTTTTGCCCTGTTTTATAACTTACTAGCCAATAACCCGGCGTTGCCCGGGTATTTATTATTTATCCTAATCCTGTTTTATTTATTTATTTATTTATTTATTTTGGGGGCTTATATGCCGCCCCATCTCCGAAAACTCGGGGCAGCTCACAACTAAAACAGCAACAATAAATAATTAAAAAGAGATTAAACCAATTTGCAAAAAATTACAAAACTAAAATTACTATAATTAAAATATTATAAAAAACCCATCCCGCCCCAGGAGAGGTCACAGCCAGATTGGTCAAACAACCAGGTCTTCAAATCGTGGCGGAAGGTGCGGAGGTCAGGGGCCAGGCGGAGCCCGAGGGGCAGTTGGTTCCAGAGGTCAGGGGCCGCGATAGAATAGGCTCGTCGCCGGGGGACCGCCAGCCGACATTGGCTTGCCGGCCAGGACCCGAGGAGTCCTTGCCTATGAGCTCGCACAGGAAATTAGACAGGAAAAGCCTCGGTTTTGGCAAACTGGAACCAACGTAATTTCTAATGTTGGATTTTCCCCTGTTACCAGAGGGAGCCCCCTTGTGGAGTACTGTGAAGCCGTTACCATGGCAACTCCACAGCGCTGTACAGTAGAAGCCATTTGAAGGCAGTACGGTAGAAGCCATTTGAAGGCACAACAGGCTGTATCTTAAGAACACCCCCCTCAAGGGGTTTTAGAGGTGTCTTACCCCCCACAGTATTTGTTTCCAGAGTGTAAGTAATCTGTGTACCAAGTTTGGTTGTATATGTATATTATATATATATATATAAACAAGATAGAAGAAGAGGAAGAGGAAGGAAGAATGGAGGAGGAGGAGAAAAGGAAGGGAGGAGGGGGAGGAAGAGGAAGAAGGAGAGGGGAAGGGGGAGGAGGAAGAAGAGATCTTGCCAGAGTTGTTAAGGGAATCCCTGCTGTGGTTAAGTTAATAACATGGTTGTTAAGTAAATCTGGCTCCCCTGTTGCCTTTACTCATCAGAAGGTAAACGAGGATCACATGACCCCCTGGGATGCTACAACCACCATAAGTGCATGCCAGTTGCCAAGCATCTGGATTTCGATCACGTGACCACGGGGGAACGCTGCAATGGTCGCAAGTGTGAAAACCGGTCATGAGTCGCTTTTTCGGCGCTGTTCGTTACTTGGGAGCAGTCACTCCGCAAACAGTGGCTTAAGTCTGTAGTTCGGACACCTAGGAGAAAGCGATTGGCAGGCAGCCTTCCTGCCTGTATCTGGAAAATGGCCTGAAGTCACTGGGAGTGAGCTGGACTGAAAGGAAATGTTGTCCTTCTTCGTTGGGTTGGGTTTTGGGGGAGAGAAGCACAAACACATTCGTAAGTACTACATCCTTGGGGTCCTGGCCTATAAAAGGAGACAGTCTTGCTAACACTGCAGGAAAACGGGGGTGGGGTCTCTCCTACGCCCTCTTTTGAGGTCCTTTCAAAGTCACATTGGGAATTGGAGCGTGTGACAAGTCAAGTCAGAATCAGAATAGGCTGGAAGGGGACCTTGGAGGCCTTCTAGCCCAGCCCCCTGCTGAAGCAGGAAACCCTATGCCATTTAAGACAGTGGGCTGTCCTGTCTCTTCTTAAGAACCTCCATTGATGGAGCAGCCCCAACTTCCGGTGGCAAGCTGTAATTGTCACTGGTAAGGAAATTCCTCCTGAATTCTAGGTTGTTTCTCTCCTGGATGAGTTTCCATCCGTTGCTTCTCATGCTGCCTTCAGGGGCTTTGGAGAATAGCTTGACTGCCTCTCTTCTTTGGGGCAGCCCCTGAGATACTGGAAGGCTGCTATCTTGTCATCCCTTAGTCCTTCTTTTCATTAAACGAGACATACCCTATATAACAGAATACCGGAAGAGACCTCCGAGGTCATCTACGCCGACCCCTTGCTCAAGAAGGACACAATCATTTCAGACAAGCGGCTGTCCCGTCTCTTCTTAAAAGCCCCAGTGATAGAGCAGCCCCAACTTTTGGTGGCAAGTTGTTCCACGGGTGAATTGTCCTGTCAGGAAATTTCTCCTTGATGAGCTGTGGTGGTGCAGTGGTTAGAATACAAGTACTGCAACTACTTCTGCTGACTGCTGGCTGCAGTTCGGCAGTTTGAATCTCACCAGGCTCAAGGTTGACTCGTCCTTCCGTCCTTCCGAGGTGGGTAAAATGAGGACCCAGATTGTTGTGGGGCAAGAGGCTGACTCTGTAAACC
>CM019152.1:59829123-59925225 GCA_009733165.1 Naja naja | reverse complement strand
CACAGTGGTTGAGAATGTAGTATAGCAGGCTAACTCTGCCACCATCAGCAGTTCCATCCTGACTGGCTCCAGGTTGACTCAGCCTTCCCTCCTTCCGGGGTGGGTAAAATGAGGGCCCAGATTGTTGGGAGGACAAGAGGCTGGCTCTTAGAGGGGGCTGGAAAGCACTATGAAGCGGTATATAAGTTTTATGTTTATTGCTATTAATTCCAGGTTGCGTGTCATCTTGGTTAGTTTCCATCCTTCGCTTCTTGTCCTGCCTTCAGGGGCTTTGGAGAATATTTTGGCCCTTCTTCTTCTTTGGGGCAGCCCCTCAAATACTGGAATTCTGCTGTTATGTCTCCCCACATCCTCAGTCCTTTTCTCTAGACTGTCCAAGCCCAAATCCTGCAGCTGAACTCAATAGAAAACGTTTTAATTCAAACCGGAAATGTTTTTATTAGGGATAATTAGAGGCAAATATAAAAAAGAAATCAATATCTCATAATACCTATTCTGACAGCAGCAAGAATGTGCTCAAAGTTTTATAGTAATTGGGCTTGTTAGTATTTAATATTCTTTTAAGTAATTAATTTATTGTTGGTTTTTAGTTGTGAGCCGCCCCGAGTCCTTTCAGAGAGGGGGCGGCATACAAGTCCAAGAAATAATAAATAAATAAATAAATAAATAAATAAATAAATAAATAAAATTGGAAAGCGGAGGGTAATCCCACGACTATATGTTAATTAGAAAAATTATGGATCGTGTGGAGATGAATAAGCTTACTATGGAGTTGCAAGAGAAGGAAAAAAGAGAACTCTATACAGTCTGGGAGAATTTATATACTTGGATAGATAACAGGAATAATAGATAATATATAATGTAAATATGAATAATGTACATATGTATATAAATATGAATAATGGAAAATGGAAAAAAACCCCGATGCTACAATGTATTGCAAAAATTGTAAATATGATTTGTGTTCTTTTTCAAACTGTAAAACTTTAATAAAATTTATTTAAAAAAAAAGAAAGAAAACATTTTAATTTATTTCCAAAAACGAGGTGGGGGAAGAGCGCCTGGGGGGGTCCCCCGGTGATGGTCTTCAATTCAGGAGGGCCTCCCGCACCAGCGCCTTCTTGGCTGGGGTCAGCCTGGCTGGGAAGACGATGTCGAAGTACATGTAGAGGTCTCCCTTGCTGGTGGGGTCTTGGGGAAGGGGCATCCCCTCGTGGGGAACCACTTTGAAGTACTTTGGGCTGTAAAAGGAAGGAGGAGAGTGTTGTAGCCTGGAAGCTGCCAGCCCCTCCAGCAGACGAATCAGAGGAGGAGTTAGCGTGGGAGTCAGGGTCAGCATCAGAGAAACCTGGGGGCTCTGAGGGGGAAGACGGAATGGCGCTGGCAGAGAGAGAGAGAGGCAGAGCCTGAACTGTCCATCAGCCCTCAGATGGAAAGTCAGCCCCAGCTCTGGAGGTGGCTGATGTGGAAGAGGAGGAACAGCTGGGCCCAGTCCCTGATGCGCAGAAGGCAGAGGAGAGGAGAGCAGTGGAAATCTATGGGCTGGTCCTCGGGACGGGAGCTTCGAGGGGGAATGGAACTGGCAAAGAGAGAGAGAGAGGGAGGGAGGGAGGGAGGAAGGGAGAGAGAGAGAGAGAGACGCGGAGCCTGGGATGTCTGTCAGCCCTCAGATGGAGAGTCAACAGCCCCCAGGTCTGGAGGTGGCTGATGCGGAAGAGGAGGAACAGCCGGGTCCAGTGCCTGATGCGCAGAAGGCAGAGGAGAGGAGAGCAGTGGAAATCTCGGGTCCTTGGACGGGAGCTTGAGGGGAATGGAACTGGCAAAGAGAGAGGGAGGGAGGGAGAGAGAGAGAGAGAGGGAGAGAGAGAGAGACGCGGAGCCTGGGATGTCTGTCAACCCTCAGATGAGAGTCCACAGCCCCCAGGTCTGAAGGTGGCTGATGAGGAAGAGGAGGAACAGCCGGGTCCAGTGCCTGATGCACAGAAGGCAGAGGAGAGGAGAGCAGTGGAAATCTATGGGCCGGTCCTTGGGACGGAAGAGCCACCACTCTTCCCACACTAGCTCTGGGGATAAAAGGCAAGGGATGTGGCAGACAACTCCGTTCTCCTGGGCAGGGCAACCAAAGAAGACCCAGCTGATCAGCTGGGACTCAATGGGAGGCCAAGAAGAGATGGGGTTGGTGGGGCCAGTCAGAGGGGGGATTTTCCAGTTCTCCGAACCACTTAAAATTTCTGCTACCGGTTGGCAAGAACTGGTCAGAAGCGGCCGAATCCCACCTCTGGTCTGAATGCAGCCAGGGAGGGTGTTACCTGCCAGCTCCCCAGCCCCTCCACTTCCTCCAAGACAGCACTTACTGGACAATGTCATTGATAGGGATGTTCAACAGCCTCTCATCCAGCGTCCTCACATCCACCGTGCAGCCGATCAGGGCCTGGGGGAGCAAAAGAGAGCGGCCGGCTGGTGAGATTTGCTGTCCGAGAAGGATGTGTTACTAGTACTAGAAGGGGGTGGGGATTGCAGAGAGGAGGAGGAGGAGGAGGAGGAGGAGGAGGAGGAGGAGGAGGAGGAGGAGGAATCCTTGGTGCTCTTCTTACAGACCTTTCATTACCCAACTAGGTAATCTCATCAGTGCTACAAGGGAGTGGGGTTTGTAGACTGAAGGAAGGAGGAGGAACTCCCTTTCAGCAGTGATGAAGACACCCGTGGAAGAGTGTAGGGTTTCCTGCCTAAGCTGGGGGCTGGACTAGAAGACCTCCCGGTCCCTTCCAACTCTGTGATTCTACTCGGGGTCCCTCGCATTCTTAGAAGAATTCCTGACTGCGAACCTGCTCTGGGTTGAGAAATACAGCTGGAGGGCCACGTCGGGGACCATCAATCCTCATGGAGAAGGTCTATCCTATGAAGTCGCTAAGAGTCAATCACAGTGTGATGGCACACCATCGAGGAAACCGAAGTAAACCAGCTGTGGTTACACACGGGAGGCGGACACTCTGGCTGTGTCTATTGGAGGTGTTTGTGTGAGTATCAACGACAGCAACCTTTCGTGTCCCCAATGCCTAGTCTTGGCGTTACCTTTCCCAGAGGGATGCCGGCCACGTAGATCAGGTTATCATCTTCCCTTTTAAACCTGGGGTGGAGTTTCTCCTTCACAATGAAGATAATATCTGCAGGGATAATGTTGGGTCCCTAAAATGAGAAACCAGAAGGGGTCTAAATAGGAGCCAGCCGTGTGCAGCAGCAGCCAAAAAAGCCCATGCAATCCTAAGTTGCATTAACGGAGGGATACAATTGAGATCAAGGGAGGTACTAATACCACTCTATAAAGCCTTAGTAAGGCCACACCTAGAGTCCTGCATCCAGTTTTGGTCACCACACTATCAAAAAGATGTTGAGACTCTAGAAAAAGTGCAGAGAAGAGCAACCAGGATGATTTTAGGGGACTGGAGGTTGAAACGTACAATGGGCAGTTGCAGGAACTAGACCTGGCTGCTCTAGGGAAGAGGAGGACCAGGGGAGACAGGAGAGCAGTCTTCCAATACTTGAGGGGCTGCTCCAGAGAGGAAGGGGTCAAGCTATTCTCCACAGCAAAAGAAAGAAAGATGAGAGAGAGAAAGAAAGAAAGAAAGAAAGAAAGAAGGAAGGAAGGAAGGAAGGAAGGAAGGAAGGAAGGAAGGAAGGAAGGAAGGATGAGAAAAAGGAAAGAAGGAAGGAAGGAAGGAAGGAAGAAAGGAAGGAAGGAAGGAAGGAAGGAAGGAAGGAAAGAGAGAGAGAGAAAGAAGGAAGGAAGGAAGGAAGGAAGGAAAGAGAGAGAGAGAGAGAGAAAGAAAGAAAGAAAGAAAGAAAGAAAGAAAGAAAGAAAGAAAGAAAGAAAGAAAGGACAATGACTATCATTAAGTGTTGTACCTGAAGATTCTTGACTCTTGACGAATGTGCCTTTTCTTTTATGTACACTGAGAGCATTTGCACCAAGACAAATTCCTTGTGTGTCCAATCACACTTGGCCAATAAAGAATTCTAAACTTCTAATCTTAAAGTTAAATCTATTGAATATTATCTGAATTGTATTAAAATGTAAGACACATCCAGGTGCCATATTGTTCGCATATTGATATATATGTAAAAATAAAAATAAAATCTTTGGGTGGGGGGCAAAATGGATTCTGGGGCAGAATTAACCAGAGGAGGTTCCAAAGGAAACTCCACTCTACCTGCCCTGGCTTAACCTCACCTGGTCTCCTTCCTCCTTGAAAGTAATCTTCGTCCCGGGCTTCCAACCAGGCTGAACGTCAATCGTTAGGATCTTGTCTTTAATGGTGGACGCGTGGCCATCTTCATTCATCACCTGAGGGTTTGGAAAAAGATGGGGCAGGGGTCTACCGTTTTACACGCAGGTAACCCTTCACTTAGTGACAAGGCCACGCAAGGCAGGGTGACGACACTGGGAGTCCTCGACTTAACCACCATGACTGAGCCAAACCTTTCTGTGGCGAAGAAATTCCATTTTGCGACTTTTCTTGCCACATTTGTGAAACGAATCCCTACAGTTGTTCTTAGCTTAGCACAGCGGTCGTTAAGTGAATCCAGCTCACTGTGAAAAACAGTCACAGTCGGCCGCTGCAACTTTGAACAGTCACTAAATGAACTGTTGTAAGTTGAGGACTACCCATAGTGACGTGGCGATCAGCTGAACAACCAGCCTGACAGTTGTGCTGCCAACACAACAGAGGTGGGGTCCAGATGGGCAAAGCATAAAGGGAAAGGGTAAAGTTTCCCCTTGCACATCCATGCTAGTCATTTCCGGCTCTAGGGGGCGCTGCTCGCCTCCGTTACAAAGCTGAAGAGCCAGTGCCTTCCGAAGACGTCTCCGTGGTCATGTGGCCGGCAGGACTAAACGCTTTCGAAGGCGCACGGAACGCTGTTCCCTTCCCACCAAAGGTGGTGCCTAGTTTTCTACTTGCATTTATTTTTACATGCTTCCAAACTGCTAGGTTGGCAGAAGCTGGGACAAGGAACGGGAGCTCACTCCGTGATGCAGCGCTGGGGATTCGAACCACTGAACTGCCGGACTTTTCTGATCGACAAGCTCAGTGTCTAGCCACTGAGCCACCCGCGTCCCCGTTATCCAAGCATAACTGGCGTCAAAAACTCCAAAATGGTGGCCATGAAAGCCCCACCCATTTTATGTGATGACTCCGCCCCCTTTCCAAAAGAGCCCCCACCCCCCAAACCTCCTTCCACCTTAACATTTCCCTTTGTTGTGGTTCACCAGCAGCAGGTGCGGATGGCTGAGGCCTCGGAGAGCGAGGACTCAGATAAGGGGCCTGCATGTGAGGCAGGGATGGGGCCAGGACCCTCAGGGAGTGGAGTGCTGCCTTTGGAGATTGTGGAGGCTGGCAGCAGTGAGGAAGAGGCCCCTGAGGAGCTGTGCCCAGTGCACGTGTGCGCATGGCTGCTCAAAGGAAAGAGCAGCAGCACAGGCGACTTGGGAGTAAGTCTGCAAGGTAATGGCCCCTCCCTCAAGTGATAAAAGCCAGCTGAGAAACTGGAGCTCTTTGCAGGAAGCAAAGAAGTTTTTGCACTCGAGCCTTGTGGACGTTCAGACTCTCTTAGTTGGTGTTTGGAGACTCTTTGTGTTTGGAATATTTCTTGGCAACTTTATCCAGTGTTCTTGGCAGCCTTGCACAACCTTGGCAAGGCCCGTTCTTATCGGAGACAATTAGTTTGAAGCAGCCTTTTAACCGGGAAGGAATGGAATTCGCGAGAAGCATTAAAAGGTTTTGCTTTTATCTCTGTTTGGTGTTTGTTTCCTTGGAACAAGGTTTGGATCAGAACTGCCTTCCTTACCCTCCGTGAGATCTTGATTTTCTTGGTGCACCCGAAAAACAGGTCTTCAAGGGACAGGTACAGATCCCTCTCTATCGGGGGGTCCTGCTTCTTCACCCCACGGCCACGGAGACCCCCGAAAGCCATGTTGACCTCAGCCCCTTCGGCGGTGTAGAATTCTAAAGCATATTTGAGAAGAGAGTGAGTTGGCACGGTTGCACTAGAGTTTTTACCCCGAACCTGATCATTTTCAGATGGGTGGACTTCAACTCCCAGAATGCCCCATCATGGATGGCTGGGAATCCTGGGAGTTGAAGTCCAGGCATCTTAAAAGTCACCAAGCTGCCTTCCTGCTTGTCTTCTGGAGTTCCCATTGATATTGTGATGACCGCGGCGTGACACAAAAATAACAAAGTAACAAAAGTAGAATAAATTCCCTTCAATGCATCCAACTTGGCCCCTAATGTCCAATTATCCTTGGCTGGAGATCAAAATCTTCCAAAAACAGTCTACAAAGGGCAGAAATGTGGTCCGAACCCAAAGTAAAGATAATTAGAAATTTAAAAAACCCAACACAAACGACACTGAAGTCATTAACATGGCAGACCAGGATGATAAATTGCAGGCTTCCACAAGATAACGCAGCATCCATGGTCGGGAGGACGCCAAAACCCAGATAAGCCTTGATCAAGATAATGCCCGCTTTGCTTCCAGCAAGGAGCCGTGTGCAAACGCCCCACTGATATCCTGTTCACCCAGCTGCAACTAATGAAAGGGATCAGGGCCTTTTCCTCTCTCATAAGCCAAGTTGCTCCCTTCTCCATTCCTCCCTGCGTGCCCTAGGATGCAGAGGGGGTGGGTCTGGGTCTTCCTCTGAATGCCCAGCTGGACTGTGCCCTTCCCCCATTTCTTCCACAGCCACCAGAGCCACACTTGCACTCCCTGTCAGCTGCTCAATCTCCCCCTCAGAATCGGACTCCAACAACCCTTCAAAAATTTCAGCAACCGGTTCTCTGCTGGGTGGCTGTGGGCGTGGTGGGCGTGGCCTAGTCAGCCTCCTGCACCACGATGGTGGGGGTGGTGGTCTCACCCTCCCTGGGCTCTGGAGGCTTTTCTTGAGCCTCCCAGAGGGCGAAAACGGCCTCCCCCGGGCTCTGGAGGCCAGAAATGGGCCTATTTCCAGCCTTCCAGAACTTCCGAAAGACCCATTTTTTGCCCTCCCCGAGCCTCCACACGGGCCCTGCACTTATCTGGCATCTAAACCGGGCCCAGTGGGGACTCCTAGGAGGGGAGAGGTGAGGCGGGCAGGGCCAACCAAGGGTGGGATTTGCCGGTTCACTGAACTGGTCATTAAAAATGATAAAATAAGCTACCGGTTCGCCCCGGTTCAAATGAACCGGTAGCTAATTTTATCATTTTTAATGACCAGTTCACCTGTTGGCAGCCCACCCCTGCCAACTGTGAACAGGTAGGTTGTCGGTATGTCAACTCATAAAATATTTCTATGGTCTTTTTTAGAGTTGCCAACAGAAAGGGAAGGGGGGAGCAGTGCAGCAGCTTGGAAATAGAAAGTGCATTCCATAAATGTTTTCAAAAAAGATAGTAACTAGGTGACTGAAGTTTCTGCCGTGCAAAATTCTAACTGGAGAGCATGATTGACTCTGGGCTATGGAGGTGTCCCATTGGAGAATATGAATTATGATACACCCAGGGGATGGGGGGAAAACCAGGGTCAAGGGTGACAATGGATTATGTGTCTCAGAGTCGGCTACACCCAGTTAGTGCTGGACATGTTAACTCCCAATAAATGAAGTTAAGAAATTGAAGTTTTGGAAGTTTGGCTCGAGATTCATTATTTAAATGGCAGGGTAACTGCCGGAATCCTGACATGGTACCTACCCGCGAAGGGGTTGTCTCCTCCGAAGAACTCCCGGAAGACTTTCAGGGTTTCCATGGAAGACATAGCCTTCCGTCCAGGGGGTGTCGATGCCAAACTCCAGGGGGATTCCTCCCTTCAGACCCTCCTCTGCAAACTTATCATACACGGCTTTCCTCACCGCTAAAGGTACCAAGAGGGAAAAACATTGTTCAGAGTTTTGCAGCGTTCATTCAGCGCCAGAAAAATAAACACGGATGGCTGATGCTTCATTTCACATCTTTATAAACATAACAAGCCAATTTTAAAGACCCGTTGCAGATTTCTCCAACATGGAGCAAACTCAAGACAGAAACATGTTGCAAGTGCAGAGCAGAAACTCAACTCAGGAGCTCAGAAATAGACATCAGTTTCATTTTAGTTCAGCAGGCAAGCAAGCAAGTTAGTGTCATCTTCAACAGACAGACTCAGAGCTTCAACATAGCTTCAGAGTTGTAGAGCTTAATACACAGCAGTGGTGGCTAACCTTTTTGGGCTCCTGTGCCTAAAATTGTGTGCCATGTGCGCCACGCCAGCACCCAGAAGGCAATCCCCGCCCCCTGCACCTGCAATCCCCCCCGGCACCCCCTTACCTGCACTACGCCTCACAGCTGATTTTTGGCTGGTTTGAGGCCTTTTTCGGCCTTCCAGAGGCTTGAAAAAAGCCTCTGTAGGCTTTGCAGGCCGAATAATAGGCCCATTTCGTCACTTCCGGTATTACAGGAAGTGACAAAACGGTCCTATTATTTGGTCTGCAAAGCCTACAGAGGCTTTTTTCAAGCCTCAGGCCTCAAACCAGCCAAAAATCAGCTGTGAGGTGCGTGCATGCGCAGTGAGGTAAGTTTGCCTGCAGCTCGCATGCCGGCACAAATAGCTCTTTTAGTTTCAGTTTCCAGCCTAGGCTACTTCTAGTTTCAGTTTCCAAAGCAGTCCTCATTGGCTGACTTAGTTGCTATGCCTATTCATTGGCTGACCTTGTTACCAAGCTCTATACCAGTTCATGAATCAGGCTCACAAGGCGGAGCCACAACACTCTGGCAAACATTTTAGCCAGGCATGAAGGAGGAAAGAAATGGAGTGGGGCAGTGGTCTAGTGGTGGGAGCTCTCGCCTCACAATCAGGAGGCTGTGAGTTTGATCCTAGGTAGAAGCAGATGTTTCTCTCTCTGGGCACACTGCTGAACAAAACTCCGCACTGGCGACAGGAAAGGCATCTGGCCATTAAAATCACTCTGCTAGCTCCATTCAGACTCCACCCTGCATTAAAAGAAGATGATGATGATAAAGGATGAAGGAAAGACAATAGGTGGGCATAGTATATAGGTAGCCCTCGACTTAACAACAGTTCATTTAGTGACTGAGGTGACAACGGCACTGGAAAAAGTGACTCAGGACTATTTTTCACACTTCCCCAGGCTCACATGAACCAAATTTGGATGCTTAGAAACTGACTCTTATTTATGACAGTTGCAGTGTCCCCAGGATCACATGATCCCCCTTCACGACCATCTGGCAAGCAAAGTCAATGAGGAAGCCAGTGTGATGACCCAGAGTGGGATACAAAATAAACAAAGTCACATAAACAGGTGAAGCCCCTTTTATTCCTTCAACTTGGCTTCACAGCTCCAAATAACCTTGACTGGAGAAAAAAAACTCCCCCACAAACAGTTACAAAAAGGAGGAAATGCTGTTTTAAACTAAAAATGCCTATAAATTATAAATAGCAAAAACAACACACACCACACTGAAGCAATTAAGAGAACCAGGCAAGACAAGGGCTTGAAGACGTCCACAGATATTGGAACACACACTGGGAAGGACGCCAAACTCAGAGAGGAACGACAGACTAGAGATATTTCCACGCTTTGTTTCCAGCGCTCGCCTGTATGCAAGTCCGTCCTTTTAACCAGTTCTCACAGCTGCAGCCCGTGAAGGGGATCAGGACCCCTTCCTCCCCCATAGACCATGCCATTCATGTTTCTCCCTTATCCTCTCCTCCCTGCGTGCCCTCGGATGGAGAGGGGATGGGCCTGGGTCTTCCTCTGACTGCCCAGCTGACCTCTGCCCTTCCCCAGCTTCCTCCACAACCTCCGGAGCCACACTTCCACTCCCTGTCGGCTGATCCTCCTCTCCCTCAGAGTCAGACTCCAATCGGGGCATGACAGCTAGATTCGCTTAACGACCGCTTGAATAACTTAAGAACTGCAGCAGTTCACTTAGCAACTGGTCGTAAAATGGGAAAAACATTTGCTTAAGAACTGCCCTGCTCAGCAACAGAAATTTGGGGGTCTGTTTTGGTTGTATGTCGAGGAATACCTGTAGTAGACCTTGCAGAAAAGGAGGAAGGTTGTGAAGCTCCTTTTTTTACTTGTACACAAATTGTTTTATCTCTGTTGTGTTCTTCAGGTTGCTCTTCCTCTTCTAGTACCAGAAAAGAGCCTTTGTCCATCAAAATCAGTGTTTCTAATTTTTCGCCCCTTTAAGATGGGTGGACTTCAACTCCCAGAATTCCCCAGCCAGCTACCCATCTTAAAGGGGCCAAAACTGAGAAACACTGATCTAAATTGGCCCAAAGATGCTTTTTTCCCCCCAAGAGGCAACTGGACTTTCTTGTTCTTCTTGTTCTTCTTTGAAGATGGTTTCACTTCTCCTCCAAGAAACTTCTTTAGCTCTGACTGGATGGTGAGGAATGGAAGGATTGATACTCTTTGCAGACAGCTGGTCATTTGCATCCTTTGTGAGAGTCCTTGAGGCCACTTGGAGATTTACCTGTGTCCTCAGGGTCACCTGAAAGGAGGGTGTTGTGGAGCTCTGCTTTCTGCAGGATGTTTCAGCAGTTCCAGGAAGGCTCCTCATCCATTTGCACCACTCAGGTGACCCTGAGGACACAGGTAAACCTCCAAGTGGCCTCAACAACCCTCTCAAAGGATGCAAATGACCAGCTGTCTTCAAGGGGTATAAATCCTTCCATTCCCCACCATCCAGTCAGAGCTAAAGAAGTTTCTTGGAGGAGAAACATCTTCAAAGAAAAACCAGGTGCCTCTTGAAAAAGTACCTTTGGCCTGAATGATGGAGAATCTCCATAGATACTGATATAAATCCTGTTCAGCAACCTTGATTTAATGGCATGTTAGAAAAACCTTAAGGAAGAGAAGATGCCTAATGAACAGTCAATAAGAGAAAGCTTAGTCCACAGATGAATAATGGAAGGAGGAAAAAAAACTCAGATTTAGAGGAAGACGTCTGGATTTTGCAGAGAAGTGGATCTTCTGTGCTGCATCTCTGTGGTCTCCTTTCCTTTACTTACGGTCGCTCAGGACATCGTAGGCTTCGGCCAGCTGCTTGAATTTCCCAGGAGCCCAGGGGTCTTTGTTCTTTAATGGGTGATATTTCAGAGCCAGCTTCCGATATCTGCAAATCACACCGAGAGAAGCTGCAAATTTCATTCCAGGAATCCCAAACGCCCAACATTGCAGTCACACAACCGGCTTGGCCTGGTTTGTTAAACTATGTTGGGGCATCGCCTTCATTCGTTCATGCTTTTTTTTTTTTCATCTTTGCATGTTCGGGGGTGGTTCATGGGGCCAAGCCTTGTGTTACTTCCTGCCCACCCCAGAGCAGTGCTTCTCCATCTTGGCAACTTGAAGCGGTGTGGACTTCAACTCCCAGAATCCCTCAGCCAGCCATGCTTTAAAGACAGGGGATTCTGGGAACTGAAGTCCACAACTCTTTAAACTTGCTAGGATGAAGAAGCACTGCCCTAGAAGCAGGGAATCTCCAATCTTGGCAACTTTTAATACTGCTGGACTTCAACTCCCAGAATCCCTCAGCCAGCCATGCTTTAAAGACAGGGGATTCTGGGAACTGAAGTCCGTAAGCCTTAAAAGCTGACAAAGTTGGAGTCCCCTGCAAGATCTGGGGGTTCCTTGCCCATTGCAGAGGGGAGGGAAATGAGAGGCTCCCCGGGTGAATGCAGCCTCCAAGTGCAGCAATCCTCTTTAAGGCGGGATTTTGCGAAAGGTGCAAAGTCCAGAAAGCCCATGTTGCACGACCCAGGGTCCCGAAAAGCCCATCTTGCACGACCCAGGGTCCCCAAAAGCCCATCTTCCACGACCAAGGAGGATGGGCATTGCAGTCCCACGCCTCCACCCCGCCTTCTTCTCACGCCTTCTTGATGTCCGCATCCTTGGCGCTGCGGTTCAACTCCAGCACCGCGTAGTAATCCTGGCCCATCGCGGCCTGTCTGGTTTTTTTTTTTTTGCTTGGGTCTTCTCCCGTTGCTATGGCTACCGACGCCGGCCGTCCCGGGGCATGACGGGAGTTGTAGTCTCGCGATCCCCGGGCAAATTCTTTGGCTGTCGCGCGCAGTGGAAGCCCCGTTTTGAGTGGGGGGGCTTGTTTTCCTGGGGCAATCGATCCCCCCTCTCCTAGGTCCTTCTCTTTTGGAAGGGGGTCCCTTGGGAGGGGTGGTTTGCCACCTTTTTTGGGGAGGGCAGGGGGCAAAACTCCTGGGTTGCAAAAAAAAAAAAGGCTTTTGCAAAAGGTTGGGAAAGGGTTGCCCCCCCCCACCTCCAAACCCGGAAAGCCAATTTACTTGGAATATTTCCCGGAGTTCTGCAAAGTCCAGTGGCCACTTTTGCATTGGATGGGAGACCACTAGGTGATTACCCTGGACAGAGAATAACAGAGTTGGAGGAAGGGACTTGGGAGGTCTTCTAGCCCAACCCTCCAGGAAACTCTGTATTCCATTCCATAGAGTTGTGCAATCTTTTCTTCCAAGCCTCCAGTGATAAAAGTCCCCGCAACTTCTGGAGGCAAGTCGCTGCTGATTAATTGTCCTCCCTGTCAGGGAATTTTTATTTCTAGGTTGCTTCTCTCCTTGATGAGTTTCCATCCGTTGCTTCTTGTTCTGCCTTCAGGGGCTTTGGAGAATAGCTTGACTCCCTCTTCTTTGGGGCAGCCCCTCAAATATTGGCACACTGCTCTCCTGTCTCCCCTGGTCCTTCTCTTCCCTAGACTAGCCAGGCCCAGTTCCTGCAACCGTCCATCGTAGGTTTTAGCCTCCAGTCCTCCTAACCTTCTTGGTTGCTCTTCTCTGCACTCTTTCTAGAGCCTCAACCTCTTTTTTTACATCATGGTGACCAAATCTGGAGGCAGGATTCCAAGTGTGGCCTTACCAAGGCCTTATAATAGCAATAGCAATAGCACTTATATACCACTTCATAATGCTTTCCAGCCCCTCTCTAAGTGGTTTACAGAGTCAGCCTCTGGCCCCCAACAATCTGGGTCCTCATTTTACCCACCTCGGAAGGATGGAAGGCTGAGTCAACCTGGAGCCAGTCAGGATTGAACTGCTGGCAGTGGGCAGAGTTAGCCTGCAATACTACATTTTCAACCACTGTGCCAACATGGAAGGAAGGAGGGAGGGAGGAAGGAAAGGAAAGGAAGGAGAATGGGGGAAGAAGGAAGGAAGGAAGGAAGGAAGGAAGGAAGGAAGGAAGGAAGGAAGGAAGGAAGGAAGGAAAAGCAATAGCCCTTTGACTTATATACTGCTTCATAGTGCTTTACAAAGTCAGCTAATTGCCCCCAGCAATCTTGGGTCCTCAATTTACCTACCTCGAGAGGATGGAAGGCTGAGTCAACCTTGAGCCTGGTGGGATTCGAGCCTACAGCAGTTGTAGGCAGCTGGAACTTGAGTGCAGGCAATTAACAGCCTGAGCCACCAAGTCCCATAAGGCCCATCATATGACCCTGGGACTCTGCAACTGTCATAAGTATGAGTCAGTTGTCCAGTTGTCAAATGCAACCCTGGGAATGCTGCGACGGTCGTTAAGTGTGAAAAAGCATCATAAGTTGCTTTTTTTTAGTGCTGTTGTAACTTTGATCACTAAATGAATTGTTGTAAGTCAAGAACTACCTGTATTTTAAGAAAGAAACCTTCCAGATGATGCTATGAGTGAATGAATACAAGAGAACATCTTAAAGCACTTCTTTTATGGCCAATGCTCAGGTTGTGTGATGAGCTAAACCAGGGTTCGCCAACCTTTTGGACTTCAGGGACCACCAAACTCATCATTTTAAATCCTGCTGACCAGAGACCCTGGGAAAATCCCCCAAAAGGTCTGCAGGAAAATCCCCCACCCTGTTTTCCTACCAATCTATCGTTCTTTATTTGGGATCGTAGGATACCGTCTCCAGCACCCTTCTCAGGGGGAGAGAGAGGGAGAGACTTTGGCTTCATGCAAGGAAAGCAGCAGGAGCAGCAGAAGTCTTCTCTTTCTCTTCCCCCAAACTCAGCCAGAAATGAGACTTTGCCGGCGCAGCCTCTTGGAGCAGGAGGCCTTGCAGGGTCCCAGAGACTCATTTCTGGCAGAGTTTGGGGAGAGAAAAGACTTTGGCGCTTTCATGCAGCCAAAAGCAGAAGAAGAAAGAAGCGGAAAGAAGCAGCCCGGTGGCCAGGGGAGGCACGTGGGGTGAGTGGGGCAAGTTCCCCCCCTCTGCCCTTTCCCCCCTCCCCTCACTTTTTTGTGTTGTGCACAATGCAAGCAACGCAAGCCTTGTGTTCCCACGGGCCTTGTGGGCAGCGCAGCCTTGTGTTTCTGTGCAGCCTGGATTAATTGCTTTGGGGGTGACATTGTGGACCACCAAAATTTTCTCATGGACCATTGAACTACACAACTCATGGGGGGGGGGGGAGGAAATGCTTACATTTTCTCCTTCCACGCCCTCCCACTATTTTTGAGTGTCTCCTGATTTGCAGAGTGTGCTAACCTCTTTAACAAGGTGTGGATTAGTTCACAAGCCCGTAAAAACAACAACAGCTGAGAAACTGAATATGGATAATATTGTGAAATAAGACAGGAGAAAGAAAAATGAAATGAGCTATAATATGAAATGAAAATAAAAAATAGGAGAGGAAATTGAATAATGAAATTATTAGGTATGTTTGAATGATATAGTGATTGGCACTAGAAGAGAGTATTGAAACGTTGAAAAACTAAGCAATGAAGGATTATACTTTAATATGAATGTATGTATTAAGAGAGATGGTTGGTTTTATTAATTTTACTTGTATTAAAATGTATGATATATTGGTGCCACACTGTTTATGTACTGATGTGTATGTGTAGATTGAAATAAAAAGTTGTTTAAAAAAAAGAAATGAAATTGGATAAAATAAGAGCAATGGATTATAGAAATCGAATAGAATATGGATAATATTGTTAAACAATGTTTGAGAATATTTAAAAGAAAAATGGAAGAAGCAATAACATGATATGAATTTGGATATAAAAGCTGAGTATGTAAGGGTCACGTTTGTATTGAATTGTGAAAACCTGGTGCCACATAGTTCACCTAATGAGAGGCTTTTAAAATATAAAAATAAAAAATGTATTGCAAAAAAAACCAACCACCTGTGACTTTGCACACAATATGTGTGACCTCTCCCAGATCTGAGGAGTAGCATGACAAATACCCATATTTTTCCATCCATTTCTCAGGGTTGGGGGGGGTGCTCAGGGCTGAAAATAACCCCCTCAAAGTTAAATAGACTTGTTTGCATGCGCGTTCGGGGTTAGGAAGGACGATGCAGCCTTGTGCTGGTGTAATTGCAGCTTTTATGGGTTTTAATGTTGACTTTTCAGTCAAAACATGACTGGCTCTTTGCAAAAAAGAAACAAATCTCTTTTTATGACCTCTTTAGAGGATGACAGCGTGGCTGCAAAATGCTCTTAGGCGGGTGCGCTCTCTGTTTGCCCTTCGCCCGTTTTTGCTTCCTGCCACAGACTCAGAAAAAGCTGATCAGGCTTTTGGGGGCTAAACATAAAACTGCCAGGAAAACATCATTACAGGAAGGAACGTTATCCACAGTTCAAATATATCAGCGGCTGCTGCAGTCATGGAAATGTTTTCCTGGAAAGCTTTCCAGTGTATTTAGCTCTACAGGTAGCCCTCGACAACATCAACCCATCAGAATGGAGCTGGAAGGGACCCTGGGGTCTTCTAGTCCAGCCCGCTGCTCAGGCAGGAGACCCTAGCCCCATTTCAGACAATGTCTTTTAAAAACCTCCAGTGATGGAGCAACTCTTCCATTCTCTATGTATCTGTGTATGTATATAATATTCTTTCTATCTATCTATCTATCTATCTATCTATCTATCTATCTATCTATCTGTCTATATCTCTATATCTATATCTGTCTATCTCTATATCTCTATATCTATCTATCTGTCTCTATCTATCTATCTATCTATCTGTCTATCTGTCATGTCTGTCTGTCTGTCTGTCTCTATATCTCTATCTTATCTATCTATGTCTGTCTGTCTGTCTGTCTCTATCTATCTATCTATCTATCTATCTATCTATCTCTGTCCATCTATCTCTAAATCTATCTATATCTGTCTATCTATCTATATCTCTATCTCTCTATCTATATCTACCTGTCTATCTATATCTATCTACCTACCTACGTATCTACCTACCTATCTATGTGTGTATATAAATATAGTGTGTATATGTGTGTGTGTAGTTTGTGTATATATATGTGTGAATATATATACGTGTGTGTATATATACATGTGTATGTGTGTGTGTACATGTGTGTGTATGGGTATGTGTGCATATATACACACACATACACTCACACACAAAGTCCTCAGCTTACAACAGTTCACCCAGTGGCAGTTCGAAGCTACAACAGCACTGAAAAAATGGACTTATGTTCATTTTTCACACTTATGACGGTTGCAGTGTCCCCGGGGTCACGTGATCCTCTTTTGTGACCTTCTGACAAGCAAAGTCAATGGGGGAAGCCAGATTCACTTAATGACCGGGTGACTAACTTAACAACTGCAGGGATTCACTTAATAAATGTGGCAAGGAAAGTCATAAAGGTTAACAAACATCTCACTCAGCAACATAAATGTTGGACTCTCTCTCTATATCTAACCATCACCTCTCTTTCTCTCTCTCATCTATCTATCTGTATCATTCTCTCTCTCTCTGTCTCGATCTCTGTCATCTCTCTCTTATCTATCTGTCATCTCTATATCTATATCTATCTATCTATCTATCTATCTATCTATCTATCTATCTATCTATGTCATCTCTCTCATCTATCCTGTCCTCTCTCTCTCTCATCTATCTATATCTGTCATCTCTTATCTATCTATCTCTATCACTATCAATCTATCTGTCATCTCTCTCTCTCTCTCTCTCTGTCATCTCTCTCATCTATCTATCTATCTATCTATCTATCTATCTATCTATCTATCTCCTATATATGCCATACATATAGATAGCATATATTTATTTTCCAGATTTTGTTCTATTTATTAATTTATTTGATTCTTTGTTAGTTTTTATTGTTTTTTTAAAATATGGTTTTTCATTCTGTAAGCCGCCTTGAGTTGCCATGGGTGAATAGGCAGCAATATAAATTCAATAAATAAATAAATGGGGCACGGCACAGAAATAACACAGGCAGCTGGCAGTTCAAACCACCCCTTGATTGCTCCAAATTTCCCCAAACGCTCCCCTGTTTCTGGCAAGTCCCAGAGCGAAGTGATCTCACACACACACACACACACACACAAAATCTTGACCTTTTTTTAACCACATCCAGGGAAACCCCACTGTTTCTGCCTTTTCAGGCCCCGGTTGAGATTCGGCCAAGAGGGGCTTGTGGTTACCTAAACAGGAATTCCTCCCACGAGGTCATTTATCCTGGCCTCTCCTCCCTTGGCTGGTCAGGTCCTTTGCCCTGGCTAAAGAATCCTCAAAAGATGAGCAAAACCCATTGTGCTTTTCCAAATGCCAGGTGGTCTTTAATATAACAAAGAAACCTTCTGAGCAAAACTTTCAGCCCCCACTTCCCCACCCCCGGGTCTTGTTTTCGCAGGACTACCCAGTTCGGCCCTGAGTTCAGGCGAGGTCTTCTTCAAAGTTATACCTGTCAGCTCTGTTCAAGCAACTGTACAGAGACAGAGCAGTGTTTCCAAAGCTGGGCCACTTGAAGAGGGGTGGACTGCAACTCCCAGAATTCCCCAGCCAGCATTCTGGGAGTTAAAGTCCACTTAAAGTGGCCCAGCTTTGGAAACCACAGCTATAGGGGACTACAAACCAGGTGCTCTGTTGGCCCCTTTCCAAATAGTCATTGAGAGAAATCCCTGAACTAAATCCAGCATTTGCAATCCATTGCTGACACTTCCAGGCAGATCACAGATCGGAAATCAGCTGGTATCTCCTCAGGATCCCATCTCGGCAACAGGTGTATATTTCCTTCCCCCAGGGAGCTACCTAGAGCAGTCAGAAAAAATAAAAATAAATGGCAGAAACGATGGGAGAGAAACTATAAATTAACAAGGTCAACTGGTGTAAGACATTTCCCAGATGGCGTTTTGCGCCTGGCACACGGTTGAAATGGAATGGAATTATTGTATATAAAATAAAAAACTTTTTTTGGCGGGGGGGGGAAGGATGTTTAAAGATAAACCAGCTAAATGCTGGAAATGCCATCAGATAACTAGGTGATATTACCATATGTGGAGGTCATGCGTAAAAGCCAAAAGATATTGGACAAAAATACACACGCATTTGGAAAAGATGATATATTGATTTAAAAGAGCCTTGGTGGTGCAGGCTGTTAAACGCCTAGCCCTTAGTTCCAGCTGCCTGCAATTAGTGCAGGCTCGAATCCCACCAGGCTCAAGGTTGACTCAGCCTTCCATCCTCTCGGGGTAGGTAAAGTGAGGACCCAAGATTGTTGGGGGCAATTAGCTGACTTTGTAAAAAATGCCGCTTAGTAATAAGCAGGCATATAAAAGGGAAGGAAGGCTATTGCTGAGCACACTGGGTTGTATCCCAAAAATTGTAAGCCGCCCTGAGTCTCCGGAGAAGGGCGGCATATAAATATGAATTTAAAAAAACAACAACCCTGAAATATTTCTGTTGGAGATGATACCTGAAGCTTATAGGAAAGAAAAGGCATACTTAATCATCCATGTATTAACTGCAGCTAGAATTGTGTTGTTCGCAATGCAAGCGACATAAGCCTTGTGTTCCTGCGCAGCCTGGATTGATTGCTTTGGGGGGGACGTTTCTCTGTGGACCACCAACATTTTCTCATGGACCACCAGTGGTCCCTGGCCCACCGGCTGGCGACCACTGGCATACACTGACCCAACTAGTCAGGAGGAGAGCGGCCTGCCCCTCTTCACAAGGCACACCTGGGGACTGAGACTTAAGGAGATGCTGTGGGGAGGGGGATCTGTCGGGAACAAATGCTGAATTCCCGGAGTGTTGAATGCCAATGTTTGAACTTTCCTGGATTTCTTGCTTTGCAGCCGTGGAGTTCACAGCATTGGGCTGAACTATTTGCAGCCAGAGGCTGTTTGAGAGGTGTGTGTGTTTGTGATCACTTTACTCTGGGACTTGCCAGAAACGTGGGAGCGTTTAGGGTCATGATGGCAAACCTATGGCACACGTGCCACAAGTGGCACACAGAGCCACTTGTGCCAGCACACGAACCGCAGACAAACTTACCTCACTGAACATGCATGCGCCTCACAGCTGATTTTTGGCCGGTTTGAGGCCTTTTTCGGCCTCCCAAAGGCTTGAGGAAGGCTTCTGCAGGCTTCTGCAAGCTTTGCAGGCCGAAAACTAGCCCCGTTTCGTCACTTCCCGTATTTTTGGAAAAACAGGAAGTGATGAAGCGGGCTTTCAGCCTGCAAAGCTTGCAGAAGCCTTCCTCAAGCCTTTGGGAGGCCGAAAATCATCTGTGAGGCACAGTGCAGGTAAGGGGGTGGCAAGGATTGCGCACGCATGCGTAGGGGGCGTGGGGCGATTGCCTTCTGAGTGCTGGCATGCAAGTGCGAGCATGCAAGCGTGTGCGCAATTTTTGGCACAGGAGTCCAAAAAGATTAGACACCACTGGTTTAGGGAAATTTTGAGCAATAAAGGAGCAGTTTGAACTGCCAGCTGCCTGTGTTATGTCTGTGCTGTGCCCCGGGTCACCACAAGAATAATGCAATAGGGGCGAATGCGAAGTATACAAAAACGAATAAGAAGTATTTCAAATCATCTGGTTCTTGATTTTATATCCAAACACTTCCTTCCCTCTTCGGTTTTTGTGCTAGGACCTCAATTCCTTTTTTATTCCTGCCACACGTCCCTTCTTTGCTTGAAGTAAATCATGCCGTGTGTCATTGTGTTTTAAACCTACCTTGTACACAGGATCACAGTCGGGTCCGGTTAACTCAAGCACGTGATCGAGATCCTGCTGCATAATAAAACAAGTCCCGTCGCCTGCAAACAGGTAAGCAATTAAATTCTTGCATTTGATTCTTGCAATGCTAATTGTTTTATACTTATATTAGCTCGGTGCCCGTGCTTCGCTACGAAACTATGTGGTCGGACTTAGTTTTTGGGGATATGGAGTCCATCAAGAGGTTGGTTAGATTGTGGTTACCAGGGGTGTGTGTTGGGGGTGCTACTGGGTTTTGTATTGGAGGTCACCGTGAGTCAGTGGGCATCCATATAGATTTCCTTATCAAATAAATCATAAATGAGTTACCTTGGCTGGCAATAAATCCATCTTTATAAGGCGTCAGCGAAAGGACTGGAGCGCCTGATCTCTGGATCACTCGAATGGGAGCTCTGGAAAATGGAGAAAGAATCTAATATTTAAAGGTCTGTGGAGATGCTTCGTCATCCAGGTCATAACCCCAAAGAATAGAATAGAATAGAATAGAAATAAGAATTAGGAATAGAGAATAGAATAGAACAGCGAATATGCTGTTTCGTTTTGTGTTTGTATTGCTATTTTCTTTTTTGCAGCCTGTATTTTAATGTTTTGAATACAGTTAAAAAATTGGGGAGGGGGTGTGTGAATAAGGAAATGGTGGCTGGATTTTTCCAGCTGTTTAAAAGCAGCTGGGCATCTGACTCACTTAGTGTTTCTGACATCCAGCTGGTAGATGCTCCCATCCTGCGTCCCTCCCAGCAGGTACGTGTTGGAGAGGAAAGTGCAACAGTTGAAAGCATCCGAACCGATAAAAAGAAAAACCTAAGGAGGAAATGAGAGAGAAATGTGGTCTGAAATCCAGTCCCTTCTAGCACTGATGATGTTACCTAGTTGGGTCACGAAACGTCTGGAAGAAAACCACCAAGCTCAGAGAGCACCAAAGACTCCACAGTCGCTGTCTTCTTCTTCTTCTTCTTCTTCTTCTTCTTCTTCTTCTTCTTCTTCTTCTTCTTCTTCTTCTTCTTCTTCTTCTTCTTCTTCCTCCTCCTTCTCCTCCTCCTCCTCCTTCCTCTTCCTCTTCTTCCTCCTCTTCTTCTTCTTTCTCCTCTTCTTCTTGTTCTTCTTCTTCTTCCTCTTCCCTCCTCCTCCTCCTCCCTTCAAGCACTGACAATGTTACCTAGCTGGGTCATGAAACGTCTGCACGAAACCCACCAGGCTCAGAGAGACCTTGCAACCCCAAGGTGCAAATATTCCCTTCTTAAAGTACGATTCTTCCATGGGGGAGATAAATCAAAATGAAATCAGTTCATCTGACAAAGGCTGATGCAGATCGAAGGCAAAGCTCAGCTGAGCTGCTTTGGAGCAAAAAATGCCCCCTTTCCCTTATTCTGCTCTGAGGTACATTTCCTAATCAAAGACCACCAAGACGAAGGAAGAAAACTGGCCACTTTGTACCAAGCGGAGGAGGGATCTTACCGGCTGCCGGCTTTGTAAGCCCACGCCTTGCAATTTTTTGTCCTCCCGAGCCAACAGCAGCAGCTTCCCTTCCGTGCCGACTTCGCGCTCGCCTGCAGTGGAAAGAGAGAGACAGCTTGGTCTCATGCAGGGAACGGCGAACTTGGCCCCTTTAAGACTTGTGGACTTCAACTCCCAGAATTCCCCAGCCAGCCGGCATGCCTTAAAGTTTCCAGACCCCTGCAAGGTTAAAAGCCAGGCCCCTGGGAGTTCTAGTCCTGGGAGTTCTAGTTCTGGTTGAAGTCCACAAGTCTTAAATTTACTGGGTTTGGAGACCTCTGGATCGAGAGGTTAAGGCATGAAGCTGGAAGCCAGGTACCTGGGAGTTCTAGTCCTGGGAGTTCTAGTCCTGGGAGTTCTAGTTCTGGTTGAAGCCCATAAATGTAAAAAATTGCCAAGTTTGGAGACCTCTGAATCTAGTGGTTAAGGCACGAAGCTGGAAGCCAGGCACCTGGGAGTTCTAGTCCTGGGATTTCTAGTCCTGGGAGTTCTAGTTCTGGTTGAAGCCCACAAATGTAAAAAATTGCCAAGTTTGGAGACCTCTGAATCTAGTGGTTAAGGCACGAAGCTGGAAGCCAGGCACCTGGGAGTTCTAGTCCTGGGATTTCTAGTTCTGGTTGAAGTCCACAAACCTTAAAGTTGCCAGGTTTGGAGACCCCTGGTATAGTGGTTAAGGCATGAAGCTAGAAGCCAGGCACCTGGGAATTCTAGTTCTAGTTGGAAGTCCACAAGTCTTAAAGTTGCCAGGATTGGAGATGCCTGGTCTAGTGGTTACGACACAAGTCTAGAATCCAGGCACCCAGGCGTTCCAGCCCTGCCTGAAAACAAGGCGGGGTTTTCGGCAAGTTTCAAAGACAGGCAAAGAGTCCTGCTTTGAGAAGAAGAATCAACCCGTTGCAATTGTGACCACTTACTGGGGAGTTCTTCAGGGGACCCCAAGTTTAAAGAGTTGTCCGTTGCATTCAGAGCAATCCCATTGATCGGAGAGCCACAATCGGCTACAAAGCCCAGGCAAGTCGATCGGCCGCAATCCCAAAGGCGCGCCGTGCCATCCCTCGAGCTGGACACTACATTCCTGCCCCGATCCACAATGGCCGTGTCCAGGATTCCTGCGGCATCATAAAAGGGAAATATTTAGCAACTGGCTATGCCAGCTCCGTTGCCACAGCTTTGCCACACACCCAGTGCTGGGATACAAAAATTTTTTTTTTACTACCGGTTCTGTGGGCGTAGCTTGGTGGGCGTGGCTGGGTGGGCGTGGCAGGAGAAGGATATACTACAAAATCCCATTCCCTCCCCACTCCACTAGCCTGCTTTCCAGCTCCGTTCTCCTGTGCAGGGCAACCAAAGGAGAACCAGTTGATCAGCTGTGGGTGTGGCTTGGTGGGCGTGGCAGGGGAAGGTTACTGCAAAATCCCCATTCCCTCCCAGTCCCCACCCCACTAACCCGCTTTCCAGCTCCGTTCTCCTGTGCAGGGCAACCAAAGGAGACCCAGCCGATCAGCTGTGGGCGTGGCTTGGTGGGTGTGGTGTTCTGTGGGTGTGGCTTGGTGGGTGTGGCAGGATGTACTACAAAATCCCATTCCCTCCCCACTCCACTAGCCTGCTTTCCAGCTCCGTTCTCCTGTGCAGGGCAACCAAAGGAGAACCAGTTGATCAGCTGTGGGTGTGGCTTGGTGGGCGTGGCAGGGGAAGGTTACTGCAAAATCCCCATTCCCTCCCAGTCCCCACCCCACTAACCCGCTTTCCAGCTCCGTTCTCCTGGGCAGGGCAACCAAAGGAGACCCAGCCGATCAGCTGGGACTCGATGGGAGGCAGAGAAGAGATGGGGTTGGTGGGGCCAGTCAGAGGTGGCATTCACCGGTTCTCCCAACTACTCCAAATTTCCACTACCGGTTCTCCACAACTGGTCAGAACCGGCTGAATCCCACCTCTGCACACACCCCTAGGGACATGGAAGCGTGCGAGGTGCCAGGACTCGCCTCTCGTTTCCATTTGCCAAATTTTAAGGATCAGCTCGTGAGAGCCAGTCTGAGCTGGGTCCAGCACTCTACAGATAGTCCTTGACTTACAACCACAATGGAATCAAAAATTTCTGTTGCTAAGCAAGATAGGCTGATTCTGTAAACTGCTTAGAGAGGGTTGGAAAGCACTGTGAAGCAGTATATAACTCTAAGGGCTATTGCCGTTCCTTCTTCCTTCCTTCCTTCCTTCCTTCCTTCCTTCCTTCCTTCCTTCCTTCCTTCCTTCCTTCCTTCCTTCTTCCCTTCCCCTTCCTTCCTTCCTTCCTTCTCTCTCCATTCCTCCCTCTCTCTGCCATGGTGGCTGACTCTGTGAACCGCTTGCAGAGGGCTGTAAAGCACTGTGAAGCGGTATATAGGTCTGAGTGTTAGTGCTATTGGGAAGGAAGGAAGGAAGGAGTGGAGGGAGAGAAGGAAGGAAGAAAGCAAGGAAGAAAGGATGGGTAGGGAGGGAGAGAGAGAGGGAGAAAAGGAAGGGAGGGAGGGGGAAGGAAGAAAGGAAAGGAGAGGAGAGGAGGGAGGGATGGAGAGATGGAAGGAAGGAAGGGGATGAGGAGAGAAGAAGGAAAAGGAGAGGAGGGAGGAGGAAGGAAGGAAGAAAGCAAGCAAGGAAGGAGTGGAGGGAAAGGGGGAGAGAGAATGAAGGAGAGAGAGAAGGAAGGAAAGAAGGGAAGAGGGAGGGAGAAAAGGAAGGGAGGGAGGGGGAAGGAAGGAAGGAAGGAAGGAGGAGGGATGGATGGATGGATGGAGAGATGGAAGGAAGGAAAGTAGAAGCGACCCTGGTGGCGTAGTGGTTGGAGTGCAGTGTTGCAAGCTAACTCTGCCCACTGTCAGCAGTTCGATCCTGACATGCTCAAGGTGGACTCCGCCTTCCATCCTTCCAACATAAACGAGGACCCAGATTGTTGGGGGCAAGAGGCTGACTCTGTGATCTGCTTAGAGGGGGCCGGAACGCCTGACGTGATCGTACTAACTCCAGCGCTCACGTCTCCCGACCTGCTTTGTGTCCTTGAAACGTTGCGACGCAGCTGCCGTCTTCCGCAGACCAGATCTTCAGCCTGGCATCCATCCCTCCGCTCAGCACCACGATGCCCGATGGGAAAAACCGGCAGCAATTCACATCGTATACGTGACCTTCCAACTTCCTCTGCAAAGACAACGGAGGGGGAACCAGCCCCTTGACTGACAGGCGTGCTTGCTAACTTAGACCAGAATTTATATCGGCAACATAAACGTAACAAGGTGGTTGTTAAATCAGTCAGCCAGCTGGGGAATTCTGGGAATTGAGGTCAGTCCGTCTCTCTGTTAGTGGCTGAGGTTGAGAAACCCTTGGCCTTGACCATACTTACTCTGATTTCCCCATTAGCGGCTTGCCAAATTTTCATGGTGCCATCAGCGCCGGTGGATACTCCAAGCCCGCCTCCGCTCGAAATATCAAGACAGGTGATCTACAATTGAGAGAGAACGAGAGAAAAACAAATATTCTCCAAAGCACCAGAAGGCAGGACGAGAAGCGATGGATGGAAACTCACGAAGGTGAGAAGCAACCAGGCTCAAGGTTGACTCAGCCTTCCATCCTCTCGGGGTAGGTAAAATTGAGGACCCAAGATTGTTGGGGGCAATAAGCTGACCTTGTAAAAATGCCGCTTAGTAATAAGCAGGCATATACAATGGAAGGAAGGCTGAGCGCATTGGGTTGTATCCCAAAAATTGTAAGCCGCCCTGAGTCTCCGGAGAAGGGCGGCATATAAATGTAATTTTTTAAAAGAATTATTCTCCAAAGCATCTGAAGGCAGAACAAGAAGCAAGGGATGGGAACTAATCAACGAGAGAAGCAATCTGGAAATAAGGAGAAATTTCCTGACAGTGAGAACAATTAACCAGTGGAACTGCCTGCCACCAGAAGTTGTGGGTGCTCCATCACTGGAGGTTTTTGAGAAGAAATTGAACAGTCATTTGTCCAGAGTGGTATAGGGTCTCCTTCGTGGGCAGGGGGTTAAACTAGAAGGTCCCTTCCAATTTTGTTATTGTGTTAATTTATTTTAATCTCAGGGGGAGGCAGGTTTTATGGAGATAGGAAGGACAGTGTCACTCACTCCTGGGAAAGTAGGAAGCACAAGAAAATGACTCAGAACAGTCCTATCTTAACCTCATGGTCCTTATAAAAAGCCAGCGAAGGTTTGGCAGATGCTGTCACAATTTTGTTAATGCACCTTTTACTGCTGGAAGAACAGGTGGGCCTTGACATAATCAAGCCTACTCATTACAGTCCTATATGTCATAACGCTTGCTAAATAGGTCAGTCACATGACTGCAGAGATCATGAAGCCAACACACAGTACTAAAGTGAACCATGGTTTTGTTAAAAACTATAAGGGTTTTTCTTCAAAAATCCTGCCTTTATTTCCTTCGATAGTCCTTTCAAAGCAGGCGGTGAAAGAATTACGTACACTTTTCTGATGGATCCTGCAGAAGGAGGTATAGGGTGCCAGAAATTTGCTGGAGGTGTTTTCCCGCGAGCAGGAGACCAGCAAACTTTTCTGAAGCAGATAAAAAAGGAAAATGGATATAAAAATAAGATGGACCAAATGGAAATGGTCTCAACCAACCTTCCTTCCTTCCTCCCACCCTCTCCTTCCTTCTTTCCCTCCTTCCCTCCCTCTTTTTCTCCTTTCTTTCCTTCCTCCCACCCTCTCCTTCTCCTTTCCATCCCTACCTTTTTTCCCCTTCCTTTCTTCCTTTCCTCCCTCCCTCCCACCCTCTCCTTCCTTCCTTTTCTTTCCTTTTCTTCCTTCCTTCCTTCCTTCCCTCTTTTCCTTCCTTCCTTCCTTCCTTCCTTCCTTCCTTCTCTCCTCCCCTTCCCTCTTTTCCTTCCTTCCTTCCTTCCTTCCTTCCTTCCTTCCTTCCTTCCTTCCTTCCTTCCTTCCTTCCTTCCCTCCCTCCCTCCCTCCTCCCTCACACAAAGTCTAACAATTTGAGGTCCACCAAATCAGTAAGCAAGCTAAGCAGCCAGGCATAATAGCTTCTGCAGCATGTGGTCAAAAAAAGGCAAGATGGTGTCACATTTTATTATTTATAAATATCCTGCCTGAATTATTTTTATGAATAACTCACATATGCCATATTCCTTCCTCCTCCTATTTTCCCCACAACAACCCTGTGAGGTGGCTTGGTTTGAGTGGGAGTGGTCCAAAAATCACCCAGCTGGCTTTCATGCCTATGGCAGGACTAGAAATCACTTCTCCTGGTTATTAGCCCAAAGTCACCCAGCCAATCCTCCATCAATCTAGCCCAGTATTTATTTCTCAACCATGGCAACTTTAAGCTGCCTGGATTTCATTTTCCATAATTCTCCAGCCAGCTGTGCTGGCTGGGAAATTCTGGAAGCTGAAGTCTACATAGCTTAAAGCTGCCACAGTTGAGAAATACTGGGTTCTGCATCGAATGATCTGTAATGCCCAAATGCTTCTAACTTTCCACATAATATGATTTTTGGGGAAAAATGTTACAGGACTCTGCTTTTTGACAATACCTTAGTTATTGCGCTGACTTCAAATCCTTCGGAGGCTACAATTTCAGGAATCCCATCTGGGCTCAAACCGTGACAGGTCAGAGTTCCATATAAAGTCGATTTCCCTAAAGGAGACGTATCTTATGATTTACGTTGATTGGGAAAACTGTCATCAGTCACTTTTTTCAGGGTCGTTCTAACTTTGAACAGTCACTAAATGAACGGTTGTAAGACAAGAACCACCTGTATGGGGAACCCCAAAACCTGATGGAAAGAATTTGGACCATACCATGCAAGCCATAATTCCAAGTCTGAGCAGGTCTATTTTAAGACAGAAGGAATTGTGGGTGGGGGTTACTTTACACCGTAGGAAGTTAGCACTCACCCCTCTCCTGGAAAAATGAAATATCCTAGGAAATATTTAAAAGGCAGAATATTTCCCCTAAAAGGGAAGTAGAAACTCAGAGAGGCAGAAGCTCACCCTCCCACCTTTGTTAATGGGCGGGCCATTAAGGCCTGGGCCAGAGTATTCTACATAACAAAGGCCTCTACCCATCTCACCACCTGGCCTGGGAAGATTGCATCAGCCAGCACTCAGGTGAAGCCATGTGGTCCAGCTAAGACCCCCGCCCCTGGGAATCTGACAGCCAATGGGATATATTTCTTACACAGGAACAGGAAACACTAAGGTGGGGCCCAACAGAGCATGTATAACTAAGGGTCTCTCAGCATCTTGGCCCTCCTTCTTTTCCTTCACCCAACATCTTGAAGCATGTGATTGTCCCTTTCACTTTGGACCTCCAAGCCACGTGGTCCTGTCCACCATTAAACCATCTTTCCAAACAGCCTCCATGTTTCCAGTGTCTTTTCCTCCACTTGGAACTGAACCCAGAAGGATAATTCTTCCAACCACATGAGGTGTGTAACGTCTGAGTAGGGAGGGAGGAAAAGAAAGAACTGGAACTCCTTGGCAGAATCGCTGGACAACAGGAGAGGCTGGTTTTTCTCACTCACCTGGACTCCTGCAGCTGAGCCAAACCTCCTCCTCATTTCTCCTAGAAAATTGGGAGAAAAATAATCCATTAGTCTAGAATCAGGTGATATGAGAGACATATAAATTTAATAAATAAAAGCAATAGTTGAAAGGGCTGAGGTGTTGCATCCCGTCGGCCAAGGACTTCCCTACCTGTAAAGTAAATGGGTTTATTGCTGTGTTTGTCAAACTTGGCAACTTTTGAGCGGTGTGGACTGCAACTCCCAGAATTCCCCAGCCAGAAAAGCTACCAACCAACTGGTAGGAAACAGGAGAAGGGGATGAAACCCATTGTGGCATGAGTGGATGGGAATTGTAGTCCAAGAGAGGGCTGGATTGATTGCCTCAGGCTCTTCTCTGCCTTAGACTTCCGCACCCAGAAGGCTGGGACTGGTAGACCCAAAGGCTGCTAAGACCAGTCCAGGCAGTTAAAAGCCCATTGTGGCATGGGTAGATGGGAATTGTAGTCCCTGAGAAAACTAGATTGCCTCAGTACTCTTTAACTTGTACCCCTGCACCCAGAAGGCTGGGACTAGTGGACCCAAAGGCCCCTAAGACCAGTCCAGGCAGTTAAAAAACCCAATGTGCATCAATAGATGGGAATTGTAGTCCAAGAGAGAGCTGGATTGATTGCCTCAGGGTCTTCTCCGCCTTGGACACCTGCACCCAGAAGGCTGGGACTGGGGGACCCAGACCCCTAAGACAAGCCCAGGCAGTTAAACGGTTGCCCGCCCCCCTCAGAGACCCCGCTCCAATTTTTCCCTCAGGGATCTCCGGGTGGTCTCCCTTCCCCGCCAGGCACGCCGCCAACGCCGAGGGGCGTGGCCAGCGCCGTCGTGGGCGTGGCCTCCCCCACCTCAAGACCTGGTCCCAGTCGCTCTGGATCCGCAGCACCGGCGCCTGCGCCATCTTCGCCTCAGCCCCGCCCCGGAAGCCGCGGGCCGGGGACCGCCCCCCGGAAGGCCCGGGCGCCGCCCACCAAGGCAGCAGTTTGGCGGGCGGCGAGGCGCTGCAGGGAGGCCTGAGGCGGCAGTTGGAGGCGCTCGCGGAGGTGGGCGGGGCTTCGGAGGCGGCGGGAGGGCCCGGCTTGGCCTACCTGGCAGGGTTGGCCGTGGGGAGACCGACGGCGCCGAGTCGCCTCCTCACCCCCAACCCTGCGAGGTAGACTTGTCCGGGGGGTGGCGGCGCCTAAGAGGGAAAAAATTAGGTAGTTTGGGGATCTTAAGTGGACGACTAGGGCCCCCTTTGTGACCTTGGGACTTCAACTCCCAGAATTCCTGCTTCCTCCATTGACTTCGCTGTTGGCAGCCATGACGGCTCAGGAATTCTGGGAGTTGAAGTCCACAAGCGAGTAGAAAAGGCCATAGATACTGGCTGAGGAATTCTGGGAGTTCAAGTCCACAGGTCATAAAGGAGTCATAGTTACTGGCTGAGGAATTATGGGAGTGGAAGTCCACAGGTAGTAAGTAAAGGGAGCATAGAAACTGGAAGAGGATTTCTGGGAGTTGAAGTCCACAGATCGTAAAGGAGTCATAGTTATTGGCTGGAGAATTGTGGGAGTCCATAGGTAGTAAGTAAAGGGGCCATAGATATTGGATGAAGAATTCTGGGAGTTGAAGCCCACAGGTCATGATGGCGACATAGCTACTCGCTGAGGAATTATGGGAGTTGAAGTCCACAGGAAATCCATTCCTACCCCCATGCCATTCCAAGGGTGTTCATTGCTTCTCACCCAAAAAGCTTCTTCAGCTCTGGAAGTGCTTCCAGAGTGCTTCACCTCCAAGTAGCCTCAACGACCCTAAAAGGATGCAAATGACCAGCTGCCTGCAAGGAGTATTAATCCTTCCCTTCCCCACCATCCAGTCAGAAGGCTCCACATCCATTTGCACCACTGAGGTCACTCTGAAGACACAGACAAACCTCCAAGTGGCCTCAACGACCCTCTAAAAAGGATGCAAGTGACCAGCTGCCTGCAAGGAGTATCAATCCTTCCCTTCCCCACCGTCCAGTTAGAGCTGAAGAAGCTTCTTGGATGAGAAGTGAAATGTCTTCAAAAGAAAAACCAGAAAGTCCAGTTGCCTTCTGAAAAACAAAGGCCCTTTGGGACAGTTAAGTGTTGGGTTAGGGGGTTACAGTCTCACTTGGCCTGAGTAGCTTCACACTGGTGTGGATACAAGGATTTTTTTTTTGGTTAAGCAGCGGGTTCTCCTTTCCCCAGATCTGCCAGGATGTCTGGCCACAACTGGAGCCAGAAGACGCAAATGAAGAGGGAGGAAGAGGAGGAGGAGGAAGACGACCCCTTTGACCAGATGATCCAGCGTACTGGCTGTGCCTCTTTCCACTATGCCGTGATGGAGTGCATGGCGGAACACCAGGACTGGCGCAAGTGCCAGGAGCAAGTGCAGAGTTTTCGGTCCTGCATGGCAGAATATCAGAAGCAGCGAGCAGAAGAGGGGAAGAGGAGGCAGAAGCTGCACCAGGCCGCCAGCTGACCAAAGGGAGACAGGGGAATGAATAGCCTGCTGGACTCCCAAAACTTCAGAACCACCCAAGCCCAGCAGGGCTGGCACTGGACAAAGCCACCGCAGGTTCAGAAATTCAGAAAGAGCTGAATTTTGTAGACAAAAGATGTGTATTCTGTCAGACCCGTTTAATACAAAAATGGAGTGGTGTTCTTTTTTGCTTTTAATAGGAAAAATGAGTCATGCCCTTGTCAGAATCTGATTTGGAGGGAGAGGCCGAACAGCTGACAGGGAGTGGGAGTGTGGCTCTGTTGGCTGTGGAAGAAACTAGGGAAGGGCAAAGTCCGGCTGGGCAGGGCAGGGGAGAGGTAGAACAAGGGAGAGTGGGTTCAGAGGAAGACCCAGGCCCACCCCCTCTTCATCCTAGGGCATGCAGGGAGGAATGGAGAAGGGAGCAACATGGGTTGTGTGGCTTATGGGGGAGGAAAGGGCCCTGATTCCCTTCATTAGCTGCAGCTGGGAACACAGGGTTTAAAAAGGGAAGCTGCGCACAGCAAGTTGTTGGAAGCAAATCGTGAATTTATCTGGTATCATCGAGACTTATCTGGGTTCCTGGCATCTTCCCAACTGTGTTTTGTTGGGCTTTCAAGTCAGCAATTCCTTCTCCTGCCCTGTCCAGTTAATTACTGCAGCATAGTTTGAATTTTTAGTTACAGTTTGTATGTACTTTGTTTTCGGACTGAATTTCCTCCACTTAAAGGCTGTTCCTGGGAGAGTTTTTTTCTCCAGCCAAAGGTAACCTGGACATTGGGGTCAAAGTTGGAGGTACTAAAGAGACTCTTATTGCTTATTTGACACTGTTGCCTTTGTGCCACGCCCCTTTGGGTCATCACAAAAGGTGAATGTCTCCTGCCAGGATAAATGGAGTATTCTTTTCTTTGTGGGTGGTGTTCATCATTTGAAGTATTGGCAATGTTTTCCCAATCTGGGCAAAAAAGCAAGGGCCAAGCCCTGCTGTTTTTCACTTATGGGGGTGGGTGGGGGGCACAGGTATTTAACATAGCCCTTAGACTTATATACCACTTCCCAGTGCTTCACAGCCCTGTCTAAGCGGTTGACAGAGTCACCCTCTTGCCCACAACAATCTGGGTCCTCCTTTTACCCACCTCAGAAGGCTGAGTCAACCTTTGAGCCCGGTGGGATTTGAACTGCCAAACTGCAGGCAGCCGGCAGGCAGCAGAGGTAGCCTGCAGTACTGCACTCTAATAACAACAGAGTTGGGACCTCAAGTGGTGTGGTGGCCTAGTGGTGGAGCTGTTGCCTCACAATCAGGATGCTGTGAGTTCAATCCTAGGTAGAAGCAGTTATTTTTCTCTCTCTCGGCACAATGAGAATATATCTGCTGAAAAAAAAAAACTGGAAAAAAAAAACTCAGCATTGGTAACAGGAAGGGCATCTGGCCAGTAAAGACTCAGCTCTATTCAGTTGCTCAGACTCCATCTTACAAGGTAACAGATAACAGATAACCAGAGTTAGATGGGACTTTGTAGGTCATCTAGTCCACCCCCCCTACGCCATTTCTGACAGAGGGCAGTCCAGCCTCTTCTTGAAAGCCTCCAGGGATGAAGCTCCCACAACTTCCGAGGGCCTTATGGGGTCATTAAAAGGAGACGATGATGAACAGTTGGGACCTTGAAGGTCTACTAGTCCAACCCCCCCCGGGCCCAAGCAGGAGACCCTCTACCATTTCAGACAAGTGGCTGTCCAATTTTTTCTTAAAAGCCTCCAATGTTGGAGCACCCACAGCTTCTGAAGGCAAGCTGGTTGTTCTCACTGTCAGGAAATTTCTCCTTAGTTCTAGATTGCTTCTCTCCCTGATTAGTTTCCATCCATTGCTTCATGTCCTGCGTCTTCAGGCTTTGGAGAATAATTTGACCCTTCTTTGGGGCAGCCCTCACATATTGGAAGACTGCTATTTTGTCACCCCTAGTCCTTCTCTGCATTACCCTAGATTTTCCAGCAAACCGCCTTTGTATGATTTTCATGTTTACAGTCATGCAAAATTTTATTGGTTTTATTTCATTCCCATCTATAAAAGCAGCCCCATTTCCAGGGGTCTTGCTTTTCATGGACAAGGGTCATGAAAAGGAGCCTTGCAGGAAATTATCTCATCCAATTTGCTGCTAGGGAAGATGAAATCATTCAGCGTCTGTGCTGTACCAAGAATTGGGCAGATATAATCACTTTCAGGGCACAAGACACGGCAACATTCAGTTTTCCCTGAAAAGGACCACTTGGACATCAGCATGTGGCGAATAGAAGACATGCTGCACGTTGGGCTTTTCCATGCTTTTATTTCTGTTTTTTTAAAAAAAATCACTTTTAAAAGCATCTTTTGGGAGGTGCAAGCAGCCAGATTAGTGGGTAGGATGGGAAAGCTGTCTGATAGAACCAAGCTTGCTTGCTCTTTTTCTCCTGGCCCTCAAGTTTCTGTAGTTCATGGGGAAGTCTGGGAGTTGAAGTCCACACAGGTAGTTTGGCTGGAGAATTGTGGGAGTTGGACGTCCACCCATGCTGGCTGAGGAACCCCTGGAAGGAATGGCTGGGGACCAAGGAAAAGCATCATCGGGCCCCCGGCCCTGTCTCACTGCAGTCTGGCCCGAAGCTCATCCAGTTCTGGCCGGATCTTCAGTCGAATTCTGAAATCTTCCTCCGTGTGCTGAAGGAAAGAAACCAAACCAAACATTTGGATCTTGGACGATGCAGAGTTGTCGTTACTTAAGAAAGTTGCAAAACCTTTGTACCTGAGGAAGTTTAGATCAGTGGTCGCCAACTGGTGGGGCCGGGGACCACTGGTGGTCCGTGAGAAAATTTTGGTGGTCCACAGAGAAATGTCCCCCCCAAAGCAATTAAGCCAGGCTGCACAGGAACACAAGGCTGCGCTGCCCACATGGCCCACGGGAACACATGGTTTGCGTTGCTTGCATTGCAAACAATACGAGGGAGTGAGGGGTGGGGGGAAAGGGAGGAGGGGGGGAACTTGCCCCACCCGCCCCACGTGCCTGGCCAGGCCACCGGGCTGCTTCTTTCCTCTTCTCCCTTCTGCTTTTGGCTGCATGCAAGGAAAGCAGCCAAAGTCTTTCTTTCTCTCCCCCAAACTCTGCCAGAAATGAGTCTTTGGGACCCTGCAAGGCCTCCTGCTCCAAGAGGCTGCGCCGGCAAAGACTCATTTCTGGCAGAATTTGAGGGAGGGAAAGAAAGACTTCTGCTGCTTTCCTTGCATGAACCCAAAAGTTTCTCCTCTCTCTCCCTCTTTCTCCCTGAGAATGGAGCTAGAGACGGTATCCTGCGATCCCAAATAAAGAACGCTTGATCGGTAGGAAAACAGCGTGGAGGAATTTTCCTGCAGTCTTTTTTGGGGATTTTCCCAGGGTCTCTGATCCACAGGATTTAAAATTATGAGTTTGGTGGTCCCTGAGGTCCAAAAGGTTGGCGACCCCTGGTTTAGATCACCTAAATCAGCGGTCCCCAACCTCTGCAGCTTGGCGGCCCGGCTGGGAGGGCAATGGGGGGAGAAGGGAATTGGGCCTTGTGAGCAGCAGGCCAGCCCACACACACATGGAAGCATGCAGCCCTTGTGCGAGTAGCAGGCCAGCGCACGTATGCGCAGCTCCGAGTGGGCTGGCACGTGTGCTCCAACCAGCCACTTATGCCCAATTCTGTATAGGCCACAGGTCAGTAGTGGGCTGGGGGTTGGAGACCACTGACCAAAGCAATATAATATTTATCAGATACTGAGGTTGCATTTGTGCATTACACTCGGCTAAAACAAAAAAGAAAATGAAACGATCTTATACATCTAGCTTTTAACTTTATCGGATTGTGGTCCGGAGAATTCTAGGGTTCCTTGGGAAATGGATGGGTTGTTTATGCACACTTTTATATCCTTCCAGCTTTCAAGCACTGATGTTGTTCCCTAGTCAGATAATCAAATGTCTGCAAGAAAACAGCCCAGCTCAGAGACCACCAAGGACCCCACAGTCCTCCTCCTCACCACAAACCCCTCTCCCTTCTAGCACTGATGATGTTCCCCAGTTGGGTCATGAAACGTCTGCAGGAAAACAACCCAGCTCAGAGAGGCCCAAGGACTCCAGAGCTGTCATTGTCGTCCTCCTTTTTTAAAGTTATTACGGCTAAATTTATTGATGGTTTTCATTGTTTTATTCTCAATTTAAATATTTCAGTAAGAACCCACATACCTCTTTCACTAATAGATGGACTCCCTCGGGCAGGTTATTCTGAATAATTTCCAGGAAAATAGGACTAAATGTAGCAGTCAGTTGTTTAATCTGGAGGAATGGAGAAGAAGCATTTTTTCCAGAGAAAAAGGGAAAACAAATTACTAACATCCGATGTATTAAGGTGACCTATTGATTCATCTTATTTATAAATCTATTAGGATAACCCGTACCAAAATCAACCTACAGGATCCCCTGCTAGATTGTCATAAAAATAATAAAAGGATACAAACAGTCCTTGACTTACCACCGTTTGTTAAGTGACCACTGGAAGTTAAAACGGCCCAGGGAAAAAAGTGATTTGTGACGAGTCCTCACGCTTACGACGATATGTGATAAAAATTTGGGTGCTTGGCCATTTAGGACAGTTGCAGCGTTTCGGAATCACATAATTGCCATTTGGGATCTTCCCAGTCCGCTTCCAATAGGCAAAATCAATGGAGGGGAAATCAGATTCACTTTAACAACCGTGCAATTCACTTAACAACGGCCGGGATTCACTTAACAACAGTTTGCAAAAAGTCATAGAAGTAAGTTGGATGCAACTTGCTTAACAGCTATCGATATTTTTCTTTCTTTTTTTTCCCCTTTTCCCTTATTTTCCTACTCTTTTTCTGCTGTGGCTTTTGTATTTTATATTATAAACGGAGAAAAAGGAAGGTCCCTAGAACTTTGAAATCGGGTCACAAGCACCTTTTGGCCTTAGCTTCGACCCATCGCTAATTTTAGTCATTAAGCGAGGACCACCTGTAAAGATGCCCTTGATTGCACCTCTCAAACTGAGGTGGCAGAGGGTCTCGTGGTTTTGGGGCCACAAACTCAGCCTTTCAAGAAAGAACCAAAGCTCTCTTGCTCTGCCATCATTCAGGAGGTTTCCAGGAAGGCGCTGGAGAACCAGTGACTGCCATCCTGCCATCGTACTTACAGGTAGTCCTTGACTTACAACAGTTCATTCAGTGAGCGTTCGACGTTACGACAGTGCTGAAAAAAGTGACTTTCCACTATTTTTTTACCGCTGCCGCATCCCCACGGTCACATCATCAAAAATCTGGCTGTTTGGCAGCTGGCTCGCATCAAAAAAAGCACAACAAAGAAGGTTCTTTCTGCGCCAACTCAGAGAACTCCAACTGCCCATGGAGCTGCTGACCCAGTTCTACAGAGTCTGTCATCTGATGGAGTCTGTCATCTGGACCTCTATAACTGTCTGGTTCGGTTCTGCAACCCAACAGGACAGACACAGACTCCAGAGAGTGATTAGGACCGCAGAAAAAACAATGGCTACCAACCTGCCTTCCATGGAGGACCTATAATGTACTGCATGAGTCAAAAAGAGGGCTGTGAAAATATCTACACGCCCCTCACATCCCGGACATAAACTGTTTCAACTCCTAACCTCAAAACGACGCTATAGAGCACTGCACACCAGAACAACTAGACACAAGGGGAGTTTTCCCCTGAAGGCCATCACTCTGCTAAACAAATAATTCCCTCAACACTGTCCAACTATTTACAAAGTCTGCACTACTATTACTGTTAATCTTCTCATCACTCCTTATGGCCCATCCCCTCCCACTTGTGACTGTGTGACTGTGACTTTGTTGCTTGTATCCTTATGATCTACATTGACTGTTTCCTAGTAGGATTTGATTGCTTATTGTACCCTATGACTATTATTAAGTGTTGCACCTTATGATTCTCGACTCTTGACGAATGTATCTGTTCTTTTATGTGCACTGAGTGCATTTGCACCAAGACAAATTCCTTGTGTGTCCAATCAGATCAGTGATGCCCTCTCCCTGATGACCCGGTGTTTGGATGCGGTACGGATTTGGATGAGCGGGAACATGCTTCGACTCAACCCGGCCAAGACTGAGTGGCTGTGCATACCGGCATCTCGGCCCAGTCTGGAATATCCACCTCTGGCCATAGGGGGAGAGGTGTTGCCCCCTGTGGATAGGGGCTGGAATCTGGGGTCCTCCTGGATATGCGGCTCGCTTGGAGGAGCAGGTGGGGAGCCGTTGCCAGGGGGCCTTTGCCCAGCTCTGCCTTGTTCATCAGCTATGCCCATTCTGGACGGGATGCCCTGCGACAGTCACTCATGCCCTTGTTACCTCTAGACTTGACTACTGCAACGCTCTCTATTTAGGACTGCCCTTGCATACCATCCAGTGCAGCTGGTGCAGAATCGTGTGTGGTGGTGATGGGGTTTCCGATTCTCCCATGTTGCCCCCCCTCCTGCGCTGTCTGCATTGGTTGCGGTTGCACTCGGGTGAGATTCAAGGTTTGGTTTCTTTTATACAAAGTCCTGCACGACATGGGTCCTCAATATTTAAGGGGCGACTCCTGCCGATATCGAATGCCAACCGCCCTGTGCAAGCACACAGGGCTCCCATGGCCGGGCCAATGCCGGCTGGTGGTCCCCGGCGACAAGCCTATTCTGTCGCTGCCCCTGACCTCTGGAACCAACTTCCCCTGGGGCTCCGCCTGGCCCCTGACCTCCGCACCTTCCACCATGATTTGAAGACCTGGTTGTTTGACCAACCGGGCTGTGACCCTTTGTGGGGATGGGTTTTAAACTTTTAAGTATTGTAAATTTCGTTTTATTTTTGGGCTTGTGAATTTGGTTTAATCTTTTTTAAATTATTTATTGTTGTTTTTAGCTGTGAGCAGCCCCGAGTCTTCGGAGATGGGCGACATACAAGTCAAAAAATATAATAAATCACACTTGGCCAACGAAGAATTCTATTCTATTCTATTCTATTTATGATGGTTGCAGAGTCTGGCATTACGATCCACTTTTGCGACTTTCTGACAAGCAAAGTCAATGGGGTGAAGCCAGATTCGCTCAACGACCGTGTTCCTCAATAAAACAATAGTGATTCCCTTGAGAGCTCTGGCAAGGCATTACTTGTCATCGCTATTGTTGTGGCTCGCCGGCAACCTTTGGAGACAGCAGCGGAATCGGACAAGTGAGGAAGAACGGGGACCAGTCCGGGAGTCCTGGGAGGACTCAGACGAGGGTCCTGCGTCCGATACTCCCAGATGGGGTCAGGACCATCTGGAAGTGAGGTGCTGACTCTGGAGCCTCCAGAATCTAACAGCGAAGCAGAGGAACAGCGGAAGCCTGTTCCCAGTGTGCATATGTGCAGAGCTGCCAGAAGGGAAGAACAGTTAAGACAAAGGGGTGACCTGGGAGTAAGGCTGGGAGGTGATTACTCTCATATGGACATAAAGGAGGAGCAAAGAGACAGGAGCCTTTGCAGGAAGCAACGTTGTTCACTCTGCTTGGATTAATCCTTGAAGCTCTGTGGACTTTGCACCGTTGGTTTTACAGTTCATTTGGCACTTTAAGTTATTGGCAGCAATTCAAAGGAGAGAAAGGTGGGTGCTTATCTCGAGGGACTATTTGGGACTCATTACGGGCTGGGAATGAACATAATTCCCAGCACTGAAATAAAACAAGAGTTGTTTGAACTAAGTGTGCTTAGGGTTAGGGGTTAGGGTTATGGCCTCAGGAAGTCTTGGTCAGAACAGCTATCATTCAGAAGATTTCCAGGAAAAAGTCCGCCATCCTGCTGTCGTACTTACAGGTAGTCCTCAACTTACAACAGTTCATTTAGTGACTGTTCGATGTTACGACAGTGCTGAAAAAAGTGAGTTTCCACCATTTTTTTTACAGCTGCCGCATCCCTAACGATCACGTGATCAAAAATCTGGACATTTGGCAGCTGGTTCACATTTATGATGATCGCAGTGTCTGGTGTTACATGATCCACTTTTGCGATCTTCTGACAAGCAAAGTTGATGGAGGGGAAGCCAGATTCGCTTAATGACCTCACTAAAACAGCAGTGATTCCCTTGAGGGCTCTGGCAAGAATTACTTGTATAAGGACCATTTTCTACATTATTCATGTTGTGTTGCATTTTGTTGTGGATGGTACCAGCAGAGGCGAAATGGATTTCGTTGTATACATGTACAATGACAATAAAGGTGGTTATTATTATTATTATTATTATTATTAAAGGTCATAAAATGAAGCAAGACTCACTTAATGACTGTCTCACTTAGCGATAGGAATTTGGGGCTCCGGTTTGGCCGTAAGTCGAGGACCGCCTGCATTTTGGAAAATAAAACCGGAAAGGCAACGTACCTGAACAACACGCTGGTGGCTTGTAAGGTGGCCATCCACACGCACTTTGCTGCCGTGTTCCCCGGTCAACACCAGCTCTACAGTCTTCGTGGGCATGGCGTAGCTGGAGGAAGGTCCCCCAGAGAGGGAGATGAAGAGAGGGGAAATTATTACTACTTTTCACTTGATTGGATAACCATTAGTCTGAAATGGTATGTTGTTATTATTATTAATCTGTGTGCAACAAAATATCATTTTAATGTATGCCGATTAGTGTACATTCAAAGTCACAATAGTTATTTTACTCTTCTATTCTTCTCTATTATCTTCTCTTCTATATTCCTCTTCTCTTCTCCTCTATTCTATATTCTTCTCTCTTCTCTTCTTTCTCATTCTATTCTATTCTACATTCCAATATCTATTCTATTCTATATTCCATTATTCTATTCTATTCTACATTCCATTATTCTATTCTATTCTATTCTATTCTACTTACTCTCTCTATTCCTAATTCTTATTTCTATTCTATTCTATTCTTCATTCCATTATTCTAATCTATTCTATTCTACATTCCAATATCTATTCTATTCTATTCTATTCTATTCTTTATTCCGATATTCTATTCTATTCTATTCTTTATTCCGATATTCTATTCTATTCTATTCTATTCTATTCTATTCTATTCTATTCTTTATTCCGATATTCTATTCTATTCTATTCTATTCTAGTGTACCCTATGACTATTATTAAGTGTTGTACCTGATGGTTCTTGACTCTTGATGAATGTATCTTTTCTTTTATGTTCACTGAGAGCATTTGCACCAAGACAAATTCCTTGTGTGTCCAATCACACTTGGCCAATAAAGAAGTCTATTCTATTCTATTCTATTCTATTCTATTCTATTCTATATTCCTCTTCTCCTCTTCTATATTCTCTTCTCTTCTCCTGTATTCTATTCTGTTCTGTTCTACTCTATTTTATACTACTCCCTTCTGTTCTGTTCTCTTCCATTTTATTGTTCAGTTTCCTACTTGAGCAGGGCGTTAGACTAGAATAACAGACTTTGAAGGGACCTTGGAGGTCTTCTAGTCCAGCCCCCTGCCTAGGCAGGAAACCCTACACCACTTCAGACAAAGGGTTATCCAACCTCTTCTTAAAAACTTCCAGTTTTGCAGCATTCACAACTTCTGGAGGCAAGTTGTTCCACTGATTGTTCTAAATGTGAGGACATTTCTCCTTAGCTTAATTTTACCCATGCTCTCTGGAGTGGGCAGGATCTTCATTAGGGCTTATTTTGGGGGTAGGGCTTATATTGGGTGCACATGTAAAAAACCAAGCTAGGACTTACTTTCAGGGTAGGTCGTATTTTCAGGGAAACACGGTAATGGCTTGGATATTCTAATCTATTAATAGATTATTTCAATATATTTCAGTGTCCAAATTAGGAAGAAATTTAAAAAGAAAAGCTTATGTGTTAGCTATTGACTGGGGTATTTGCTGAGTAGGAGGTTAGCCCGGCAGCTAATTTTGCAAGGATTTCTTCATGGCAGGTAGCCTTCTCGCATCCTCAGCCTCTGGCTACGTACGGTTTGCTAAGTGAGCCTTACCTTTCGACCACTTTGACGGACAGCTTGTTGCAGAGCCGATGCACATACTGAGCATAATGCTCGACCAGGCAGACGTCATAGCCCGTCATCACGATGTTTAAGGTGCCATACTGGTGTTCTGTGCCGGGGTCAATTTCCTTCATCTCCACATGATTCTTCTTTTTAGGAGGGGCCTGGGGAAAATAACAGTGGGGTTCACTGGTGACTTATTAAATTTATATACAGGTAGTCTTCGACTTATAGATCATTATGAGCTGTGGTGGCAGTGGTTAGAATGCGGCACTGCGGCTGCTTCTGCTGCCTGCCGTCTGCTTGCAGTTGGACAGTTCGAATCTCACCAGGCTCAAGATTGACTTGTACTTCCGTCCTTCCGAGGTTGGTAAAATGAGGACCCAGATTGTTGGGGGTAATATGCAGACTCTGTAAACTGCTCAGAGAGAGGGCTGGAAAGCACTGGGCGGCGGTATATAAGTCTAAGGGCTATTGCTTAGGAAGGAAGGGAGGGAAGGAAAGGAAGGAAGGAAGGAAGGAAGGAAGGAAGGAAGGAAGGAAGGAAGGAAGGAAGGGCTGCAATTAGAATGCAGCATTGCAGGCTCATTCTGCGCACAGTCTGGAGTTCAATCCTGACCGGCTCAGGGTTGACTCAGCCTTCCATCCTTTCGAGGTTGGTAAAATGAGGACCCAGATTGTTGGGGTGTGATATGCTGACTCTGTAAACCACTTAAGAGAGGGGCTGGAAAGCATTGTGAAGTGGTATATGTCTAAGTGCTTCCTTCTTCCTTCCTTCCTGCCATGGTGGTGCAGTGGTTGAGAATGCAGTACTGCAGGCTAATTCACCGCTCACGGCCAGCAGTTGATCCTGACTGGCTCAACGGTTGGCTCAGCCTTCTGTCCTTCCGAGGTGGGTAAAATGAGGACCCAGATTGTTTGGGGGCCAGAGGCTGGCTCTGTCAACCCTGTAACTCTGTAAATTGTCGCCAAAAACAGTCCATGGGGAGGCCAGATTCACTCAGCAACCGTAGCAAGAAAAGTCATAACATGGCAACAGACTCATTGAACCACTGTCTTGCTTAGCAACAGTTGTAAGTCAGGGACAACCTGTATATGCTACCCATCTTGCTGTTTTTAAGATCTGGAAGCTTTGTGAAATACAATCCTTTTCTTGCCTCAAAACCTAAGACTTATATGCAGAGCCACTGTTAGGACTGAATATACGTCTCTGCCGACATGGGACAGAATCTAATTCACAATCTACAGATAAGTCCTCCACTTACAACCACAATGGAGCCCTACATTTCTGCCGCTAAGCAAGACAGATGTCAAGTGAGCTCTGCTCCCCTTTACGGCTTTTGCTTGCCCCGGCTGTTTAAGCGAACCCCTGCAGTTGTTCAGTGAGTCACACGGCTGCTAAGCAAATATGCTTTCCCCTGTTGATTTTGCTGGTCAGAAGGTGGCAAAAGGGGATCACACGGCCCCTGGACACTAAAACTGTCATAAGTACATGCCAGTTGCCCAGAGTCCGGATTTTGATCACGTGATCATGCAGATGCAATGGTGGTGTCCAAAAACGTCCTACATAACTTTTCTCAAGGTTAGTTGTAACTACAAACAATCCCTATGTCAGCGTTCCAGCAACCCTCCATTCCGCCCAATAACTCCGAGACAGACATCTTCTCAAAGGTTCCTTTTTATTTGGATAGTAAACTGGCACATCTGGGGAGTCCCGAATCTGAAAGCTCCAGGCTTCCTTACAATAAGTAAAAACTACAAATCTATCCCCTGCAACCCATCATCACATCGCTTGTCCCAATCACCATCTGTCCCAAGTTAAGACTTCCTTCCTTCCACGATGCGCAACACGACCTGACCTTGAATCAGAAAAAGAACGTTGTTATGTCTAACTAGATATACTCCAATGAATTCCCCTTTCCCAGGCTGAGATGTGGCAGCGTGGGAGCATCGGATCTCAATATAACTTCCAAAGCTGACACCCTAAAGGAACAGTCGTAAGTCAAGAGCGCTTTAAATCAAAAGGAGAAGAAATATGACAACTTGAAATGGTAATGGTAAGAAATTGCAAGAAATTTCAAATCCCTCCTAGGGCTGTGCTGAGCGACCCATATACAGGCAGTCCTCGACTGACAACAGTTCATTTAGTGACCGTTCAAAGTTACAATGGCACTGGGAAAAAAAATGACTTAGGACCGGTTTTTAACACTTAAGACCTTTGCAGCATCCCCATGATCAAAATTCAGAGGCTTGGCACCTGGTTCATACTTATGACCGTTGCCGTGTCCCAGGGTCATGTGATCTCTCCCTTTTGTGACCTTCTGACAAGCAAAGTCAAGGAGGGGAAGCCAGATTCACTTAAGGACCGTGTTACTAACTTATCAACTTCCCAGATTCCCTTAGCGGCGGTGGCCAAGAAAGGTCGTCATACGGGGGCAAAACTCACTGAAGAAGCGTATCTCGCTTAACAACGGACATTTTGGGCTCAATTGTGGTTGTAAGTTGAGGACTGCCTGTAATAGCCCCCCCCCTTCTAATCCAGAGAATCCTCAGCCAATACTCAGGTCCCTCTAGAAATTTCTTTTTAAGAAGCGACCGAATCAGCAAAGCGAGCAATTTGTAATGCTCACCTCCGGCGGGAGAAGATGACGATAGCGGCCGATACCATGGGTAGGATTAGATCTGTAGTGTCTTTGAAAATTCTGCTGTAGGCTGCCTTTAGAAGAGGAAACAAACAGACAAAAAACAATACAGAAAACTTTGAAGGTCTAGATCACAGCAGAGTATTTTAAAACCCCTGGGTCCATCCATATCCAGCCCTTTGGCTCTCCGGCCTGTGTGAGGTGAATTGGAAACTGGGAATCAAATATAAATAGGCAATATGTTCTGCTTGGAATACAGCTGCATTGCTTTTATTTTGAAGGGGGCTATTTTTAAAAATTTTTACATAGGTGCATGCCTATGTTCTTCCATAGCTTAAGGAAGGGGAAAAAGAGCCTTGGTGGTGCAGGCTGTTAAACACCTAGCACTTAGCTCCAGCTTCCTGCAATTAGTGCAGGCTTGAATCCCACCAGGCTCAAAGTTGACTCAGCCTTCCATCCTCTCGGGGGAGGTAAATTGAGGACCCAAGATTGTTGGGGGCAATAAGCTGACTTTGTAAAAATGCCGCTTAGTAATAAGCAGGCATATACAATGGAATGAGGGCTATTGCTGAGCGCATTGGGTTGTATCCCAAATTGTAAGCCCTGAGTCTCCGGAGAAGGGCGGCATATAAATATGAATTTTTTTAAAAAAGTGTAGGAATGGAAAGAAAAAAAATCACTGACTTCCGTTTTGTTTTGGAGCACTAGAACAAGATAATGGCATAAAACCTCAACTTTTTACTTTTAGAATAGCAGAGTTGAAAGGGACCTCGGCGGTGTTCTAGTCCCGTGATGGCAAATCTATGGCACGCATGCCACAGGTGGCACACAGAGCCCCCTCCGCGGGCACTCGAGCCATCGCCCGCTCAGCTCCACCACGCATGCGCGCGCACCTCCCACCGGCCAGCTGATTTTCAGGCCTCTTCCGTTTGTGCGGGCTGCAGGGGTGCATGTGGGAGACGCACCCTGCTGCCATGTTTTTGCTCCCAGGAGGCTGCAGGGAGGCCTACTAGGCCAAAAACTGGGCACGGGGTGGTGTGGCATGGCCCCTCCGCTGCCTGTTTTGCTCCCAGGAGGCTGCAGGGAGGCCTACTAGGCCAAAAACCGGGCATGGGGGAATTGCATATGCATGCACGGGGGGCGGGGGAGGTCGCAGGTGCATTATGGGTGCATTGCATTATGGTGGAGGCACGCACACATGCTGTGGCCAGCACACCTACACACTTTTAGCACATGACGACAAAAAGGTCAGCCATCACTGTTCTAGTCCAACTGCCTGCTCAGGCACGAAACCCTGTACCATTTCAGACAAATGGTTATCCAATCCCTTCTTAAAAAATTCCAGTGTTGGAGCATTCACAACTTCTGGTGGCCAGCTGTTCCACTGATTAATTATTCTCACTGACAGGAAATTTCTCCTTAGTTCCAAGTTGCTTCTCTCCTTGGCTAGTTTCCATCCGTTGCTTCTTGTCCTGCCTCTCATCCTCTCATTAATGCATTTATTTGCTGCCCATCTCATAGCGAATGACTCTGGATAGCAAATTCATCACACCACAGCATAGCCCCAAAGATGGTTCTCTTTCCCAGATTATGACAAGTTGTTTAAAAAAATCTTACCTATAGAACAGACTGGATTCCTTCTGGGTGATTTGAACACAAGGCTAAAAAGCAAACAGACAAATCCTTATTATTCTTGGATAGCACGTACTTCCACGGATAAAAATTTTCACAGCCCTCTTGAGGTTCTCCAATTAAAAGGTAATTAGAATGCAAAGCTCCTAGCCCAATCGGCAATTTTGCAAATCTATATAAAGAGTGCAAGTCATAAAGCCAAAGGGAACAATCCTGCATTAATGTATTTGTCCCATCAAAATGTTTTCTGTCACACAGCTTCCCTCTTACAATGTTGATGGTAAGGGTGAGCATCAGAATTCTTTCTGTCCTTTTAGTGATATCTTCCATCAGGACGCAAAACAAAATAGATAGCTGTCAGTCAACGGGGGGCAGAATGTCTGTTGTTAAGCAAGGCAGTTGTTTAATAAGTTGTGCCCCATTTTATGACTTTTGCCATTGCTGTTAAAGAAATCACTGCAGATGTTAAGTGGATCCAGTTTCTACAATGCGTTTCCTTATTAGAAGCCACTGGGAAGCTTGCAAATCATATGACTCTAGGACATTGCAACCATGGGAGATAGATGCTGATTATTAAGCTCCCAAATCTTAATGAAGTGACTATTATCTGTAATGTGCAGAGCACTGGGTACCTTACCTGAAAAAACCAGACCCTTCTTTTCCTAGGGACAACACCTGCAGGAAGAAAGTTAAATCATCAGTTACTGAAATAAGGAAAACGTACCAAGCCCTTTCCCACACTACAAAGGTTACTCCTTAGTGACTTTCGCAAATTGACTGTGTAACCCCAAAAACCTGTTTGCAAGACACCATACTATGGCTGATGTCCTACTACATTTCTCTTTCTGCTTTTTGGGTAGGGGCTTGGACTAGATGACCTACAAGGTCCCTTCCAATTCTTAATTCCAATTCTTAATCTGTAAGTAAGTAGTTTCTCTCACTTCTAGGCAAATATTTCAACAGTACAATATTTAGGGGGATGGGGAACACCGAAGTCTAAATCTAATAAATAATAATAATAAATAATAATAATAATTCTTGATGTTGTGCTCTTGACCTAAAATGTATGATACGCGTGTCCTTAGGTCAATATGGTAGTCCTTGATTTACAACCATTTGTTTAGTTTAGTTTACTTTATTGTCCTTGCACCTCGTACAAAGAAATCAAACCCCATCTTCAGTGCACATCATGATCATGAAAATAAACACAAACACACATCCTTCACATTCCATACATTGAACCGAAAACCCCCAACACCGCAACAACACTGCACTATACAGTAGAATTCAACAGAATCAGTGCCCTGGGATAGAAGCTGTTTTTCAGCTTATTTATCCTTGTTTTTATTGTCCTGTACCCCTTGCCAGATGGTAATAGTTCAAAAAAAAGGGTACCCAGGATGAGATGGATCCTTGAGGATGTTTTGAACTTTCTTAAGGCAGCGGGAGCTATAAAGCTCTTCCAAAGAGGGGAGAGGGCAACCCATGATCCTCTGGGCAATGATGTTCACCCTCTGGAGTGCTGTCCTATCTGCCACTGTGCAATTGGCAAACCATACATAGGTGCTGTAAGTTAAGATACTCTCTATGGTGTAGTGGTAGAAGGTCACCAGCAGTTTTTTTATTCAGTTGCTGTTTCCTGAGAAGCCTCAGGTAGTATAATCTCTGCTGGGCCCTTTTGACCAGGGCTGCAATGGGAGCACCCCAGGTAAGGTTCTCTTTTAGGGTAACACCTAGAAATATAAAACTGGCCACTTGCTCCACTCGGTCTCCATTGATAAGCAAAGGCTGGATGTCTGATCTGTTCCTTCTATAGTCCACTATAAGCTCCTTGATCTTATTGGTGTTGAAGACCAAGTTATTGTCTCTACACCACAAAAGCAACTGGTCCACCTCATCTCGATAGGCAGACTCATCCCCCACCCCACCGGAGATGAGTCCCACCACTGTGGGATAACAGATAATCAGAGTTGGAAGGGACCTTGTCGGTCATCTAGTCCAACCCCCTGCCCAAGCAGGAGACCCTAAACCATTTCTGACAAATGGCAGTCCAATCTCTTCTTGAAAGCCTCCAGTGATGAGACTCCCACAACTTCCAAGGGCAATTTCTGTTCCATGGGTTGATTGTTCTCCCTGTCAGAAAATTTCTCCTTATTTGTTGGTTGCATCGATCAGAATAGAACTGGAAGGGACCTTGGAGGTCATCCAGTCCAACCCCCTGCCCAAGCAGGAGACCTCGGGACACTGCGCCCGTCATAAAGATGAACCAGTTGTCAAGGTGTACACCTGTAGATCACGTGACCCCAGGGCTGCTGCAACAGTCATATAAGTATGAAAAGTGGTCATAAGTCTCTTTTTCACAGTGCCGTTGGACCTTTGTATGGTCACTAAATGAACTGATGTAAGTCGAGAACTACCTGTAGCTATTCTTGGGGGGTGGGGGGCATGTTATTTAAAAACAGTAAGAAAGGCAGGATAAAAAAAATCAAAGAAATAAATGAGAAAAGCTTATTAAATCCCAACTAAACTAAATAAAGCAGAAAGGGCAAAAGAAGAGAAATGTAGTTACTTCTTTATTTTTTTTGGGGGATGTCCCCTTTATAAAGTTTGGGTAAACTAAAAGTAGCACCTCTTTGCAGGTAATTCACCAATTCGATCAGTTTCCCACCCCCTTTCCATCCACCCACGTTTTCCCACCTTTTTTTGCAATAATTTTTTAAAAATATTTTAAAAACATCTCTTTCAGTGAACATGGTTCCAGGTTTTTACACTTCAATACAAACATAACCTTAGTATATATTTATCTTTCACATTCAGTCCCATAGCATGTCATTACTTCCATTTTCTAATAAATTTTCTCCGTTATTTTTATTTTCTTTACACTTATTAAGTCCATTTTCAATTTATATAATTCTGTATTCATTATACCTTTACACTTTTATCTGTCACATTTGCAATTTTAGCACATTCATTATACAGTAAATTCCATCTTAAATCTAATAATTCCCCAATATTTCCCCCTTTAATTACCAATTAAGGGCGTGTTTTCCCACCTTGAGGGCCCCCAGATGGGTCGGCTGGGCATGATGGGACCTGGAATCCCACCCATTCCGAGGACAGTCGGTTCAAGGAGGCAGAGAAGGATGGGGAAAAGGATGGTTCGGGAAGGGGGCGCCCCTCCCCCTCCAAGGATACATACTTTACCCAAGGCCGCGCTCATGATCCTCAGCAACGCCCCCGACCCTCCAGGAGGTAACCACGGCGACGCGGGGGGGGCGAGGTTTGAAATCACGAATCCCAATGGGTCACCCTAATGCGTCCCCCCGACGGTCCGGGGTCCGTCACTAAATTGGTTCCCCCTTTCTCCCTGTGCCGCAGACTCCAAGTTCCGCGGCGAGTTTGTCCTGCCGCCGCCGCCAATCAGGAGCGTCCTCTCCGCAGCCAGCGGCTGTTTTGATTGGCTAAGAAGTGAGCATAGAGAGAAAAAGGGGACCAGTGGAGCTGCTTTTCTAAGGTTCCAAATTAGAAGTTTATAACAATTAGTGTTGTGTAGTAGTATGGTATAGTATATAGATTGGTTAAGCCTTGGAGGACTTCAAACTCCTAGAATTGGGAACTCTGGGAGTTGAAGTCCTCCAAGGCTTAAAGTGGCCAAGGTTGGCGACCCCCCCCCCGGGGTATAGAGTTGGCAGTTGAAGTTCTCATTCTGGTCCTCCATTGGAGCGGGAAAATAATCTCTCCTGATTGGTCATTTGGCCGAATCAGTTTCCCTATAAAAGCAGCTGCGGCCGCCAGGGAGTCATTTTACCTCACAGGTAACAAAGAGCGGATAGAAATCACTCTGACCTCGCCTCCACTCTTCGCCTAGAACTTAACACGGGCGAAGAGTTTGACCCACTCAGAGCTGAATCACCGGAGCTGATCAGGAGGCTGTGAGTTCGAACCTAGGTAGAGGCTAATATTTGGTATAAACTCAACTGCTTGAGGACAGGGTTGGACTAGATGACGTCCAAGATCCCTTCCAACTCTGTTGCTCTCTGATCCACAGTTGTTGGCGCTTCATTGTGTCTTTCCATCCTGAGGGGAATCGGCATTGGAGGGGAGGAAAGGAAGGTGTTTGAATGTGCTCGAATCGTTTTTTTATGTATAATTTAATCTTTGTTTATAGCCCTTGGTTAACATTTGCTCCTTGTAATTAATCTTTTGCGTTCTGGGTTGTTGTTTTTTTTTGCAACATCCTGGGCTTTTTGTTTGTGTTTAGCTAAGTTTTAATCTTTTGGGGTTTATTTTCTTTTGCCAAGTGGCGGGGCTTCGGTTTTGTTTTCTATCATGGTTTAATTCCTCCCTTCCTGCATGTCCTGTTTCTCAATATTTCTCGTACCTAGTAATGGTTCTCTTCTATCTTCTATCTATCTACTATATCAGGGGTCCCCAAACTTGGCCACTTTAAGACTGGTGGACTTCAACTCCCAGAATTCTCCCCAGCCAGCATCGCTTGCTCTCTTGTAATTCCTTCCTCTGCAATCTCTCTCCACTTTAGGAGGTTAAGAGAAAAAAAATAAACAGACACTGCTGGCTGGAGAATTCTGGGAGTTGAAGTCCACAAGTCTTAAAGTGGCCAAGTTTGGAGATCTCTGTTCTATAACTTGTAAAAGCGAAAAATACCCCTCATGCACCATCACAAAATCTCCAGAACCGTAAAGCCTACAAATTTGACATGTATGTTCCTCTCGGCTTCTAGGTGCTCACTAAGGAAGGATTTTTTTTTGAAATGGCCATCAGAGCCTTAGTATTTCCTATATTATTATTATTAACATGCTCTGATACTAAGGAGTCCTACTCCCTCTCTCCACCTGAAAAAAAAATCCCTTCCAAATGCAAAACACAAGCAGAGGAGAACAGGAGCAAGCAGCTTTAGTGCAGAACTGTTGAGCTAAGCCACGCTCAGGCTCCTTGTTGGCTCCATGCTCACACAGCAAATACTGTTTCACTTTCCAAACAGCCCTCCATTCTCTCACACACTGACAGGACACTAGCCAGATGAATACTGATGGATGCTGGTAGGCAGAGGCAGAATATTTTTCCCCTTATTTTCCTCCCCAAAACTAAGCCTGACCACATAGTTTCATAGAGAAGCACGGGTATCGAGTTAGTATTTTATAAATGCCTCCTTTCCTAGAGTTCTTTTAATTTAGTTCTTTTGGACAGTTTGTTCTTGTAGTAACTTTATTAGTTTTTGTCACTATTCTGTTGTGCTTAGAGCTTTTATTTCTTCAATTTGGGGTATTTGTATGATAAAGTTTGTGTTTAGGTGCAGTTATCTATTTGGTTTCTGGCCTAGTTTTGTCTATGGCAACACTGTTTCAGAGTGGTTCCCTTCCTACAGGGCTCACACCGGTCTAATGGAAAATGGCTGCATCCTTTGCTCCATACAACCCAGACTTTGACACATGGAACTCCTACCTTGCTCGTTTCAACATCTTCCTCGAAGCCAACGACCTCGCTGAGATCACTGACAATAGGAAGAGGGCATTTTTCCTATGTTACTGTGGCCCAGAGATGTTTAAGTTGGCCAGGACTCTCCTCTTTCCACTGAACGTTGGGTCTGTGTCATGGGACGTGCTGCAGAGGACACTACGGGATCACTATGCGCCCAGCCTTACACAAATGGCAAGCCGGTACGCCTTCTATCATCGGAATCAGGCTGAAGGGGAATCCACCTACAAATATGTTGCTGCCCTTCGAGAGGCAGCCCTGTATTGTGAGTTCCAGGACTTAAATGAGGTTCTCTTGGACAGAGTGATTGGCGGTATGAGGGATGTCGAGCTACAGCGGCGCCTCCTTGCAAAAACAGACCTCACCCTGCAGATGGCGCTCAAAGAGGCACATGCAGCTGAGATGTCCAGTCGGTCAACGGCGAAGATTCAAAAATCAAACAGACCACCAGCATCGCGGAAACCAGCCACTGTGCGCCATGAAGATGCTAACTGCGGTGAATCAGCAGATGAGGACGATGATGTCAATTGCCTCAGATACCCCAAGGGGAGGAATGTGGCCACAGAAAAATGGCAACCAGCATGTGCTGGTTGTGGCGGCAATCACCCGCGAAGGGTGTGTAGGTTCAAGAACGCCATCTGTTACAGATGTGAAAAGATAGGACATTTGGCCAGGGTCTGTCGCGCAAACCAACCGACTTTCCCCAAAAGAATGCCGAAAAGATAAGAGATTCACAGAGAGTACTGCTTCACTGTTTCCAGAGGCACCTGCAAGGCAGAAGCAGTAATGGTATGTTTTAGCCTCCAGTCCCCTAATCCTCCTGGTTGCTCTTCCCTGCACTCTTTCTAGAGTCTCAACATCTTTTTTATAGTGTGGCGAACAAAACTGGTTGCGGTATTTTAGGTGTGGTCTTACATCCTTGCATCGTCTCGCCATTTTTCACAGTATTGTTTATAGAGGTGAGGAACCGAGGAGCAGCCTCCAAAAACCTATGTTTTCTTTAATTATTACTTATAAAATAATTACACCTTTCTGACACATTAGAGTACAACACACATTCTCCCGAGCTAAGCCAAGTATTCAATGTACTTGGTAGTTATGGAATTCTCTCCATGCTGTAGCAGCCATAACTTTGCTGGTACACCTAGTCTGATAATCCTTGACATTTTAATCCCGTGGGAATCGGGGGTCCCACATTTTTCATTGCATTCTTTAAGCCAGCCCATTTGTGGTACATTAGTTCAAAAAGCATTGCTCTACAATGCGCCATTTCGCTTAGTTGGAGGTTACAAACAGACAGGAGGGTTTTAGTATTACATACATTTCAAGCATCTTAGCCACACCTTACACAAAAGGTAGGCCTTGGGAAGCAAGTACCATAAGCTTTCAGCAGGCAGCTTTCAGCAACACCGTGTGTCAATGTTGAAGTTGATCAGGCTAACAGGACCATTTCATCCTAAAAGAAGCATCTGCAGACTAGAAAAACCTTGCAATCTGCAAAAGTGCAGCTTTATTTGTTTTAAACAGAGGGAGCGTTTTGTCAAGTATCAGGGCAATGTTCAGGTGCTCTGGCAATTCGTTCCTTTGGATGTAGAGACAAGAAGCACACCGGTGAATAAAGAAATAATGCTTTATTATTAACTCAAGGAAACATTTAAAGACATAATATAAAAAGCTTACATACCGCCAAGATGATACCCAAATCTCTTATAAGCTGCCAGGAGCTCTTTCATAATGACAGCAAGGATACATCAAGAGCAGACAATTTTTCAATGGCATCTAGTGTGACATTCTATGCAGAAGCTCCCAGATAATAACCGCACACTTTTTAAAATTAAAACTTGACCTCCAGTTTTATGGCCCTGCTGTGGTCAGAAGACTGCAAGACTTGACCTTGATTGGATAGCATGTGACTGAGATGGGAATCGAAAGTTGGAGTCTTTTCACAAATAAAAGTTTTGTAGCTATGTGAACATTCTCCACACTTCATTCAATAAAGAAAAGTTTTTAAAAATCAACCATGCTGCATGAAACTTTTATTTCTCTTAATGAGAGCCAATCTGGTGTAATAGTTAAGGTGCTAGAAGCCAGGGGGTGGTGAGTTCTAGTTCCACCTTAGGTATGAAAGCTTTGGGCCAATCATCAGGAGACAGGAAGTTCTAGACCTGCCTTAGGCATGGAAGCCAATAGAGTGAGTCAGCTTGAACCAATCACCAGGAGATGGTGAGTTCTCCCGCCTCAAGCCTGAATAGCAGGTAGGTAACTTTGGGCCAATCACCAGGAGATGGTGAGTTGTCCTGCCTTGGGTGTGAAAAATGGCTGGGTTACAGGGTCAATCACCAAGAGTCTCAGTTACAGTCCCACTTTAGGCATGAAAACTGGGTTGTGTGGAAAATAGGAAAAAGGAGCGTTAAATATGCTTGTTGCCTTGAGCTATTTTATAATTTCATAAATCAAATCAACCTTTATTGTCAGAGTACAACATGTGTACAATGAGATTGGCTGAGTCTCCCTTTGTGCACCCCCCAACACAACTGAGTGAAGACAAAACAAAATCCTATCCCAGTGAATCCTACTAACAAATACTTATTGCACCATGTGAATCATTGCACAACACACCGGCCCCACAACTCTATCCTACTATGTTGACATGAAGTTATTTTCCGTTCAGGAGTCTGACAGCCCATGGGTAGCAACTGTTTTTCAGCCTGTTGGTGCGGCTGGCTCTGCTTCTCTATCTCCTACCTGATGGTAGGAGAGCGAAGAAGGGCTGACCGGGGTGTGAGTCGTCCCTGAAGATTTTCCTCACTCTTCTAAGGCAGCGAGCCCTAGCGAGGTCATCTAGTGGTGTCAGGGGACAGCCCATGACATTTTGTGCAATGCTCACCACCCTCTAATGTCTTTCTATCTGCGGCTGTCAAGCCAGCATACCGCACCGTCATGCAATGTGAGAGGACGCTTTCTATTGTGGACCCGTAAAAGGAGGTCATCAGTCGTGGTTCCACTTTATTCTTTCTCAAGACCCGGAGGAAATGGAGTCTCTGTTGGGCCTTTCCTGGGTTGTGTTGATTTTGCAGGCGAGATCTTCGCTGAGGTCGACTCCCAGGAATTTAAAGGAGGAAACTCCACACAGCCCCCCTCGATGTGAAGTGGGGCAGGTTCCTCTCCTTCCAGAAGTCTAACACCATCTCCTTTGTCTTGCTGATGTTCAGGTGCAAGTTGTTTTCTAGGCACCATGAGGATAATTTTTGAAACCTCCCCCTGCATCTGTACACTGTTTCGTCTCCACGAAGGGTGGGGTGAAAAAAAAAACCCTGATAACAAAAAAATCTAAACGTCATTCAATTATTTGAAATACGACGGTTTTCTCTCATTGCCGCTATAGGCCAAAGAAAGGAAATTTCAAGAGGATTGAGGATACTTAGTGACAAGGAAATGGAGACCAGTGTGGTTGGGGTACATAAGATACGATGGTGAGGTGGAACTAGAATTGGTATCTCTGGCATCTTCAGCCGTCATGCTGTGTCCCATAAGGTTTGATTGGCAGGTCTCCGCTGTGGCCCCCTTGTGAAATATTAGGATGAATAGCACAACACGGAGGAAGTTGGCTGTGTTATGAACAGAATTGGACTGCGCCATCGGTTTACCAGAGCTTGGGGAAATAAAAAATAAAAATCACATAACAATGTGTGTCTGCAAGGTAGCGATGATTTGATGTTCTCGGAGGCAGGTGCTTAGCAACCCATGAGTCTGCTAATGGGCTCAATCCACCGGGGAGTTTTTGCTCTGCAGCAAGCTTGATTGAAAGGCATGGGAATCAGAGAGCAGCCCCGGGAGGGTTGTGCGCCTAGGTGGAGCTGGGCAGCCTCCTTCGTTTCTCAATCCGTTATCCGTGGGTTCCAGTGAGAAAAGACAATCGCGTCACTCTCCTCGCGAGGCCAGCATTCACGAGCCTGCTTTCTCCTCATTTTTCTTTAAAAGGGACACGGATGCCCTCTGCCATTAATTTAAAGACTAAAAGCTCTGCTGGTTTTTCTCCCTCTCTTTCAAAGGCGTTCAAGGTTGGTCCTGTTTCTTCTTGGGCCGACAAAGCCACTTCGAAGCAGCTTTCCGGTTATCTTAACCTCCAGCACAGAATAACAGAGTCTGGAAGGGACTTTGGAGGTCTTCTAGTCCAGTCCTGGTCCTGTTTCTTCTTGGGCCGACAAAGCCACTTTGAAGCAGCTTTCCAGTTATCTTAACCTCCAGCACAGAATAACAGAGTCTGGAAGGGACTTTGGAGGTCTTCTAGTCCAGTCCAACCCCCTCCTCAAGCGGGAGACCCTAAACCTAAACCATTTCAATCCAGTTGCTGAAAAGAATGCAGTGCTAGAAACCATTTAGGAATTAATTGCACTGAAGTGAAGTAATTGTGCTTGGGAGTAGATAGAATTGCCTAATTAAAAATAGCTTTCACTAGCCTGAGAATCCCATCCAGTTAAATAAAACAGTGTTTTGTGTCTATGTGTGTGTGTGTGTGTGTGTGTGTGTATGTAGGTACAGACTTACAACTATTTTTTAAAATGACCATTCAAAGTTACAAAGGCACTGAAATAAGTGACTTATGACCTGCTTTCACACTTATGACCTCCATGGCCACGTGATCAAAATTAAGATGCTTGGCAACTGGCTCTTATTTATGACGGTTGCAGTGTCCTGGGGTCATGTGATCAGCTCCTGCAATCTCCTGATAGGCAAAATCAATGGGGAAGCCAGATTTGCTTAAGAACTTTGTTAACAACTACAATGATTCACATAACAATTGTGGCAAGAAAGGTCATAAAATGGGACAATGTCACTTAACAATGTCTTGCTTATCAATGGAAATTTTGGGCTCAATTGTGGCCGTAAGTCAAGGACTATTTGTATAGAGCAGCCCAGGGTGGGGGGCATACAGTGATCATCCATACTGATCGTGTGTCTTGTCCACCTTATCTGGGTTCTAATAATCAGGGAATCAGTGTTGATGGACTTTACGCAATCCAGTTTGGAGACATGGTCTTGCCGACAAATTGGAGACAGCACAGGGGAAATTTATCCAGTTTGTTGCATTGGTACAAAATCTCACATGCATATAGGAGAAAAGAATAAATCTTACCAGAAAACCACAATCACCCAACAATTCAAGTTATTCTACAGATTTCAACTGCAATTTAATATAGTACTGTTGGAAGAAATATCCAGGCCCAGTTCTAAGCCGGAGAAAGGCACGAGAGGCTGATTGGAAAGAAGGTCCATGCATGTATTGATGAAGCAGAACCACCAAGCCTATGGTTCTCTGGTGCAGCTGAACACGTGGAGTTGAGGGGGGTTATACCTTCTCTTGGGCTTTGCATTTCATTCCATTTCATTTATTGGACTTACATGCCGCCCTTCTCCCTGGGGACTCAGGGCGGCTCACAACGTTAAAATACAAATATAGAATAAATTAATTAAAACAGTATTAAATTTTAAGCCCAATAAACTCTAAAACTCACAAACTAATCAAAATAAAATTAAACACAGTTAAAATACAATTAAAAACCCATCCCACTTGAGCTTCCTATTGTGCAAGTACATGTATTCTATTGGCTGGCTCTACAAATCCTAGGAGTTTGTCTGAGCTACGTTTGGTTGAAGTTTGGACTGACATTTGGCTGATGCAATGAAGGGGCGTTGGGAAATTCCTATTGTGGCTGAGGGCCAGTGGTGGTATTCGACCGGTTCGGCCCTGTTCCGAAGCCGGTAGCAGTGATGAGCAGCGGAGACCGAACTGGTTCTTTCACCGCTCTGCTGTTGGGGCCACCCCCAGGCTCCCATACTCACTTTTATTTGCTGAATTTCAAGCGCAGCTTGCTTTGCGCAGCACAGAAGAGTGCTGCACGGCAGCTGCTGAAGCGACCGGGATCGTGCAGGCTTGCAGGAGGCGAGTTAGAACGCCTCTGCACCTGCACAAACACCTCTGCCCCTGTGCAAAGTGCGTGTTTGTGTGCTGCGCTGCCACACCACACCCACCAAGCTGGTGGCAACAATATTTGAATCCCACCACTGCTGAGGGCTAATCCTACCTTTGTTGGATCTTGGGTGAGGGTATTTGCTTATTTATTTTTATTTTATTTTGTCAAGTGATTATAAGGTAACAGGTATAAGCATGGTTATGAATACATGAAATGGATACATATAAGAAAAAGAAGAAACAATAGGACAGTGCGCTTATGCACGCCCCCTTATGAATAGAGCTATCTATCTCTTTATCTCTTAAGTGCTGACATCTGCTGAGGGCTATTAAGAAAGGCGGGGGCTGCTTTCTCCCTCTAAAACATGTTTCTCCATTTCTCATCCAGGGAAATATAATACTCTGTGCCTTTTTAATATTTCTCAAAATATTTCATTCTAGGAGGAGGGGTGGGTGCTAACTCTCTACAGAATTAGTACAGTATTCATATATAGTGTAGTATTAATATAGTATAGTATTAGTATAATATAGTATATAATAATAAAATACAGTATATAATACAGTATGTAATAATATAAATATCCCAATTTTTCTACTTTCATCATCCAAGTGCAGTTCAGAACTCTTGGACTGCATCTCCCTTGGTGTCAGGGTGAGGATGATGGATGCTGTGATGCTGCCTAGTCTATAGCGAGACGTGCGGAATATAAATGCATTATAAACAATAATAGTTGGGGGCGCCTTTACCATTAAGGATGGCCCTGAGACCCGAGCAGGGAGAGGAGGTGCGAGTAACCATGAGAACCGATAACGATTTTCACAAAACCCGCCTCCCGGAGGCCATTTCGACCAATGCTTGCCGTCCGTGTGACGCGCAGGTACGCGACGTCGAGGCCTCGCAAAACCACGCCCTCTTCTTTTCCTAAGGCCTGGCTCTACCTCTCTTTGGCGCCTGCGTACTACTCCTGCTGGCGTCACCCTCTACTCCTCCCGGCGGTCGGAGCCAGAGGCTGAGGAGCGACGGGCGCTCGCGCCGGCCCGGCCCCACCCCTTTCATCGTTCCTCCAATCCGCGCGAGGCGGGGGTGGGGGCGCTTTCTTCACTTTCCTGATTGGACGGCCGGCGGGCGGGAGGGCCGGTCCGGCTGGGAGGTGAGGTCTGGTCTGAGGAGGTGGACGGCGGGCGGAGCCAGTAATTGCCTCAGCGGCACGGGCGAGCTGGTGTCGTGGCCGAGACTGGAGTCGGGGCCGCTTCCTTCAGTCCCGCCCGGAGGAGCTCCCGCCGTCTCCCGGCCTCCGGCTGCTCCTTCCTCCGCGCGTCGGGCCCGGTCCGTGACGGGAAGGGCCTAACTCTCCTCAGGCGCCTGAGGCGAAGGCCTGAGGCGGCGCTGCCCCTCCTCCTCCTCCTCCTCCCCCCGAGAGTCAGCCGGGGAGACCCGGCGGCGGCTCCTTCTCTCTTCCCGCTCCTCCTCCTCCGGCAGCGGTATCAACACCGCCACCCTCGTCGTCATGTCGGCGGGCGGGGATTTCGGCAACCCGCTGCGGAAATTCAAGCTGGTCTTCCTCGGCGAGCAAAGCGGTGAGTGGCGGCGGGGTGGCTCAGCGCCCAAAGTCGTCCGGCCTTGCCCTGCCCTTCGGGACCGCGACGACGATCGTCTCAGCGCGGAGACTACAACTCCCATGAGCCCCCGCGCGGGCAAGGCGGTGGGGGCGTGGGGGAAAGAGCGTGGGGGGGGGCTGCTCTGGGGTCGCCTCGCTTCGGTTTCTGGCTCCCATCCAGCTCCGGCAGGAGACCTCGATCTTTCTACCTTCATCAACATCATCATCATCTTCTTCATCTACTTCTCGTTATTTTCTTGCGCTCTGATTCCTTCCTCCATTTGACAAACGAGGGGCGGGAAGGAAAACCAGATCCCCGGGTGGGGCCGAAAAGGAGCCTTGATTATTTATTAACGTTATTAATTACCTCCTTTGCGAAGGAACGATTAATTGGGAGGGAGGGAGGAGGAGGAGGAAGGGTCCCGATCTGATCAGCCTCCTTCCCCCATCCTAAAAAACAACACTTTCCCATAAAGCCCATCTTCTCCCCTCTCTATTAAATCTCCTTTTGCTTTCCCTGGATCACTTTTTCCTCCTACTAAACACCCAGGAGAGAAGCCGCCTGGAAAACGACGTATATAATGCATTCATTCATTCATTCGTTATATTTTTATATATTTGTATTCAAAGGCTTGCAGGGCCCGCTGGACAGCCTGGCATTCCCTCCTGCTGGCCCATCATTCTGTGGAAGAGGGGGAGAAAAAACAACAACCCAGATCAGGGTGTCAGGTCTCCCTCTCAATGGATGTGTTTATTTCCAATTCTGAGGCTTGTACGCTGCATAATAAGCCCTAAACATGGCTGTTGGCAAAAGTGTGTTTTGTGAATCCAGCTTAGCATGCTAATTGCACATCTAGTTGGCTGGGTTGATTCAGTAAACCAAGCTGAAGCAATGGGATTTCTGTATTGTGTTATGTCTCTGAGCCTGTTTTGGTTTTCTCTGGTGGCATCAAACTGGAAGCGAACACAAAAGATGGGAAAAAAAGCTGTCATTTTCTTTGGCTGTTTTTCCTTGTCATAGTTCAGTTGCTGATTTGGAAACTATGAGCTTCAGAAATTCTAGCTATTTCTGACTCCAACAATTTTATTGTTTCCTGAATCTGGGAAGGAATACATTTTTCTAATAGATTTTTTAAAAATCTGTTAACTAAGCTCCATAGAGACTTGATTTTCCAAATCAATTGCATTTTAAGGTTTTCTGTAATTTCTTTTGCAGGGAATAGATAAATCCTCACTCAAACTTTGAAACCTTTTGCTGAATTTAGTCTGGAATAATTTAGTAGTTTTAAATTCACCATAAGAATTTAGTTTGGATCCCAGTGTAGGAAAAAAGGAAGGTATTCTTTTAGGATAAATATATAAATATATACTCAACACTCAGTTTGCTGTGATTTTCAATTTGATGAAAGAACAAGAAGGAATAAATCACTAACATGTAATGAATATTATCTTTGTATTTTGGTGTACCTGTGCCTGATAGTGTTGATTGGGTTAAAAACTAGAAAGGAGGCTTTTATAATTTTTTTAAAAGGAATTATGATCACTAAATTTGTTAAGAGCTGAGTCTTTTAAAATATTATTTTGGTAAGTGCTGTAATTTACTGTTTGTCTGATTTAGTCCAGTTTCTTCAGTGGAAGAGTGATAGGCTCCATTAAGAAAGAAAAGGTAAATTTTCTCAACCATGACTGGAATTGTCCCTGTGGTATAGCATTGTGACAGGTCTGCTTGAATGTAATTGCCATCACTCTTTGAAAATGAACATTTCTATTAATGTCATGCTTCTAAAAATGATTAGAGAATATTTTTCATAGCTACAAAGTAAAACAATACTGCTGATTCATACTCAGTTTTGATGGTTTCATAGGGTGCAGAGTGAGATGAAAAGTCGACAGTTTGAGTCTTAGAAATGAAACAAGTAGTAATAATAGTCTAAATGTTTATTACAGGATATCTCTTGTATCTTCTCTACTTTCCCATTCTTCCATCATGATCAAAATCCAGAATTCCTTTTTTTTCCATTATTTTGCAGGGGGGCAGAATCACTTAGTCATAAAATATCTGTTTGTGGAATGATTTCTCCCTAATCTTTCTAGTTAAAAAATCTTAGCTAATGGATGTAGACTAATATCTTGAGACCATGAACAGCTGCCTAGCTGCCTTAATATGCAAGGTGTATTTATGATTCTGCTGGTACATGAATGGAATCAGTAAAAATGCTAAGGTGAATCTGTTTAAAGTACCTTTATATGTTTATTAAATTTATATGTTGCCAATCTCACAGGTAAGGCAGGTCATAATATATATACTTCCAGTGATTACCATTTGGCTCAGGAATCATAATTTTCCATCAATTAGGAATCACAGATTTATTGTCTCATATATTGTTTGATGCCATTGCTTATATGATGCAGTGGACATGTTGGTGGCAAACAGACCACAAATTTAAATAAAATTTAAGGCATATTTATGGTAGATTAAACAGTCATATTTCCACATGAAATCCATACTTTTCTGAAGCAAATGGGAATTGAATTGTGCCTGTTTCTGTATTTTCATACACGTGACAGGTTCCTGTAAATGTTGAGCTGTATATGTGCAGTATTATTTATGAATGTTACTGGTTTATTTTGTGCTTGAATTTTCCAACTTTTCTCCAAGAAAGCACACTGTGTGTAATCTTTTTTTTCCCCTGAAAAACAAAAGCCCCAGGGAAGTGAAGCTAAAGAAAAGTCATTGCCTGAAGTTATCCAATGAACTTCCAGTCTTTAGAGGAACTGCTGTTTTGTTTATAGACTCCTTGTAGGCTGCTGATCTTCTATGGTGAAAAGTAGCCTCCAAATGAAATAATGAAAACCATAATATTATTCATTTCCTTGGTGATTTGTAAAAAATCCTATCCCTTTATTGTCGAGCTTTAAATAGTTTCTAAAGGTTCTTCATGCAGGAATTGACTTACTTAGCAAAGGTTTGTGGATATGACTCTGCAAGAATAAATCATTATTGCAAAGATGAATGAAGCTACAAATAGAGATTTTTTTCACTGCAATACACAGAAATCAAAGCCCTTACATAGGCATGTGCATGGGGATCTAAAGTTTTAAGATTTTTCTTTCACCTTTCCAGGTCTTTGGATACAGTACTTGCTGGCTTTCTTGGTGGTCTTGAAGTCACCTGATTAGCGTTGACTTAATGGTTCATTTTGTATGTATAGGGAGTTTGTGTGCTTGAGAAACTAAATGCTACTTGGATGGCATTTCATTGGATGAACTTCAGACAATGACTTTTTTAGCCTCATTTCCCAGGGGCTTGTTTTCAGATACACACACACACACATATGCTTTCTTGGAAGAAAGTCGGGGAATTCAAGTCTAATGCCTGTACCTGAGAAACTGAGAACAGGATGTCAGCCAAGGGTCCTCTCCATCCACACACACCCCTTTACATCCATCAGTTAGTGTTTGGACTCACATTGTTCAGGTTTTCAAACTTGATTTATATAGCTATTAGCCATGATAACTGTCCCTCAGGATATTTTCTATAAAGTACTGTTGCAAGAGTTATGAAGCACACTGGCAGCACTATAAAGAGCAGTGTTTTTCTCTAGAGACAATTATAATTGTTACTTCAGAGAAGGATGAACAGAGTAGAGAGAAAACAATATACAACCTAAATTGAAAGATCCTGAGGCATATACTTTGAATATATTTGCTGGGGAAAAAACAGTCTGTCTTATTGCTAGGTTTAATAGCATGGAGTGCTGCAATTGCAGGGGTTGGGTACATTTGGAGTTTTTGGAAGTAGTTGACAACTTATAGGAAATTACTTCAATATGGTACTTCAGGTGTCTTTTTATTCTGGCAGCATAAATCTTCATGTTAATTGTTAAAGCTTGCTGATTCTTAATTTAAGTTCAGGTCCCCATCTGAAACATCGATTTACAAGGTGTTACCGGAGATTGGATACTCTGCAGTGATTCTATTTTTATGTACAGTATGCTTAAAAATATATTCTATTTAGAAATGGAAATGGCAACTGATCTATGCTAAAAAAATATTGTGGCTTTTAGTCAGATCTGCTTCCAGTCTTTGAACACCATAATTCTTAAGGGAGTTCTGTCTGAATTAAATAATTCATTAAACTTTTCTTTAATTCCTGTTCTCCTGGTCTTTCATTTTGCTCTTACAACAATATCTGTAAATTATATAGTATGAGTTTCTTTGAACCCTATAACCATTTTCTGGAGTTGCCTGGACTGACTGATTTCTTCAACTACTATTTTGCAAAGATTATTTAGAGTTTGTTGGCAACATTTGCATTTATTTGAGGGCATGGTTATTTCTATAAATATAGGATGAAGTTTATTTCATACAGTCATTTGTGGATTTGAGATGTTGCAAGTTCTTAAGGTTCTGCAGCAAGACATTGGGGTTCTCTGAAATTCAGACCCAATTTCACCATTAGTGTAATTCAGCTTAGCATGTGCAGTGGTCATGATGCCAAAGCATCCTTTTGCTATACTTTGTAGCTGTTAAATATTTCAAGATTTTTTTTCTTGTGCTCATTTTTGTTTGCATCGCTGAAGATTTATAATTATGCAGTTCGGCTTTGTGTTTGAGATGGAATCTGGAAGCAGCACAAGAGTAAACTATTGTAGCCTTATGCCCTCCAGATGTATTGGCCAGCATGGCAGAAAAATTATGGAACCTTCCAGAAAAAAATCAGATCAGAGAAGACTGTCTAAAACTAGACACAGATCACACTAACAGTCCCCAGAATTGTCATTGTCTTTGCATAAGAGCTTGAAAGGAAGATGGAGGTTATCCCATCTAGGCTTCTGCACAGTGCCAGATGGATAATGCTGCATAAAGCGTCAGCATTTCTAAGAGATTGTCATGGTGTTTTGGCTTATAAAACCAGAACTGTTCCAATGTCACCAGTAAGTTTCTCCTAATGTTTAGCCACGATCTTGCATTGGTTGTGGTCCTTTCCTCTGAGGCAATTGAATAAGTCAATTCCGTTTTTTTGAGTGAGACAGTTCATTGGCACTTTAGATGACCTTTGGTATACAGATAGTCCTTCACTTATAACAGTTTGCTTAGTGACTATTCAAACTTACAGTGGCATTCCAGCATCCTCACGATCACATGATTTACATTCGGATGCATGACCACTGACTCACATTTATGATGGTTAGTTATTAAAGTTTAAGTATTCATACTTATGAAAGCTAAAAGACTGTAGGTGTTAACGGACTTAATTTGATTAAAGAGCAAGAAGATATGAGCTTGGGAGAATCATATCAAATTACCTTCTTGTCTATTGGTTTTAAATCTCAAAGTGAGAGATTAAGCAAGCAAATGGCCACTTTTAAAAAATGTATTCTGTTCTAGTTAACAAGAGCATTCAATATTCTGCTGAAGTTCTCTTGAAGCAGAAGGACATTGCATAATATTCAACTTTTCAACCCTACTGGTTTGGAGAAAAACCAAGGCCATTTTGGTCCATAGAATATTATTGCAAAGTTGAGGGTTCTCTCTACCCTAAGCATGATCGTAAATTATCTAACATATTTTAATCAAAATTATCAGTGCATTAATTATGTTATTCATGCAAATTTATGTTATGCACCCTAATACATTGAGAGCTTCTACACTGGAGACAACTTTCTTGTGTGTCTAATCACATTTGGCCAAAGTATTTAATTCAATTCAATGCTTGTCTATTCTATGAGCTATATAAACACAGCAGCCAGTGTGGGAGTAATGTAACATATTTTTCCTCGAGTTTCAAGAAATTGGGGTTTTCCAGTTAGAACTGGTTCAGAATGCTGTGAGAATTCTGTTATTGAGTAGTTAGTGTGTGTTTTATAGTCCATCCAAAATTTAATTAAATTGGGTAGTACAAGGTTTCACAGTTTTATATTAATGTAAGAAGCCTTTGGCTAGAGTAAAAGAAAGGCTAAGAATTTTGGAATGAATATGACAATTTTGGAGATTATAGCTATTTTCAGAAAATGAGACTCTGGAATTGGTGCAATAAAACTAAGCAATCTTTAGCTGAGGCTACTAATTGTTCCACCAACCGTGAATTATAATAGGTCAAAACAGATATTGGCTGATATAACCGAATATAAAATGGTAGCAGTTAGAGAGCTGCATGTTACATACAGAATTTTAATCTATATTTAATCCTATTTATATATGTATACATTTTATGTCTATTTCAGTGACTGGCTGTGTGTGGTTTATAACAATAATAACATGAATTGAAATGCCAAAAGTAACATTAGAACCAAAAGCACCTCCAAATCTCTAGAAAGTACAGGAAAAATTATAGGTTTCCATCCCATTCCTAAAACATAAAGTGGTGCCTATTTCAATAGCAGTTTATTCCACCTCATAGGCCTTGCCATATGCAAAATAAAATTTGCTGTTATAATAGTAGACATATGTATGGCAGGAACTGTTGACGCTTGAGAGCTTAAGAATGCAAGGCAGGTAAGGCCTTGAACACCAAAATTTAATTGCACAAATTGTTTGCCCATGACCTCAGACTGGGTTCGAAGGCTGTGTTTCTGCCTAACAGTTCCAAAAAATGGCACTGAATTATTACCCATCCTTACAATCGGAGGGATGACTAATTGCTTTTTTTCCCTCCCTGACTCCTATGGTGTAATCTCTAAGACCCTGCACAGTGTTGACATGTGGATTGCATCATAGTTTTGTGAACCTCCTGCTCTCTAAACCTGTTGCAGGTTGTATGGTTACTTGAGGTTTGCAGAGGAAATTAGTGGTGCCAGGTTGAAAGAGAAAGCTCTGTTGTCATTCAGAATAGATCTGGAAGGGACCTTGGAGGTCTTCTAGTCCAACCCCCTGCTTAGGCAGGAAAGCACTTCAGACAAATGGTTGTCCAATCTCTTCTTAAAAAGTTCCAGTGTTGGAGAATTCACAACTTACGGAGGCAAGCAGATCCACTGGTTAATTCTTCATACTGTCAGGAAATTTATCCCTAGTTCTAGGTTGCTTCTCTCCTTGATTAGTTTCCATCCATTGTTTCTTGTCTTGCCTTCTGGTGCTTTGGAAAATAAGTTGACCCTCTCTTCTTTGTGGCAGCCCCTCAAATATTGGAACACTGCTATCATGTCATCCCCAATCCTTCTTTTGTCTAGGCCATATCCAAATCCTGCAACCGTTCTTCATATGCTTGGTCTGCAGGCCTGTAATCATCTTAGTTGCTCTTCTCTGCACTTTTCCCAAAACAGTCAAGTTTGAAACCAGCAGATTAAGTAAGTGGAGTACAGTCCCTCAGTGAAAAAAAGCAACAAGAAGTAAAATCTTGGTCAGCTCCAGTTATACAGAACGGCTTCTGATAAAGATTATTGTGGTTAGGTTAATAGAGAGAAATTGTCTCAGCAGCTTTCTTAATTCTACTCGAGTTTAATGGCATCAGCACATCCTAAAGCTAATTGAAGCTTTATATAGGCAGCTGTAATATCTCCTGTAGTCAGTGCAAACCCCCCTGGGAGAAGGAGCTGGTCTGCTAATGGGCTTTATGGAATTTTGCAATCATAAAGATGGAGAGCCTGACAGAGATTCTTCCTTTCCCTTTGAAGGACAATGATTGACTTTTGTCCCACAGAGGAGGCAGTTTGAGGCTGGATCTCCTCGAGTCTTGGGTTGCACCTTGAAAAGTTGAACGAGCATCATAGCTCTGGTGTTTTAGATGTCTTGCATGCTATAAGTGCAAGCACAGAAGAAGGTTTTCAGAAGGACACACATACACACAAACACACTGTGGCTTTAATAGCTCCATATTGAAAGCTTATACAGATAGTCCTCAGCTTACAATCACAGTTGAACCCAAAATGTCTGTTGCTAAGCGAGGCATTTATTAAGTGAGTTTTGCCCCTTTTTACAACTTTTCTTGCCACATTTGTTAAGTGAATGTCTGCAGTTGTTAAGTTAGTAACATGGTCGTTAAATGAATCTGGCTTCCCCCATTGATTTTGCTTGTCAGAGGGTCACAGAAGAGGATCACGTGACCCTGGGACACTGCAACCGTCATAAATACGAATCAATTGTCAAGCATTCAAATTACGATCACATGACCACGGAGATGCTGCAGTGGTTGTAGGTGTGAAAAATGGTCATGTCACTTTTTTCAGTGCCGTTATAATTCCGAACAGTCACTAAATGAACCATTTAGTCAAGGTTTACCTGTATTGCTACTAAGTATTGCCTAAGTGAATAATTTGACTTTACTTGCTGCAACTGATCTGCAAGAGACTTAAGCTGTCTGATAGTTCAGTTTAGTTATTACATAGTTATATATTATATATATGTCTCTCTATATAAAAGCAAAATACCACTCGTGCATCATCAAGAAATGTCCAGAACCGTAAAGCCTACAAACTTGACATTTGGCCCTATGTTCCTCTTGGCGTCTAGGGGCTCACTAAGAAAAGATTTTTCGAAATGACCACCAGAACATTAGTATTTCATATATTATTATTATTAACACGCTCTGATGCTAAGGAGTTCTGCTTCCCTCCCCACCTGAAAAGAAATCTCTTCCAAATGCAAAACACAAGCAGAGGAGCTTCAGTTTCAGAGCACCAAGTAGCTTTAGTACAGAATAGTTGAGCTAAGCCATGCCCTGTCTCCTTGCTCACACAGCAAATACTATTTCAGTTTCCAAACAGCCCTCAACTCTCTCACACACTGACAAGACCAATGGATGCTGGTAGGCAGAAGCAGAATTCCCCCCAACCCTTATTTTCCTCCCCAAAAACTAAGCCCGACCACATTGTTTCATAGCGAAGCATGGGTATCCAGCTAGTATAATAGATAGTTATGCTCATCCTTTCTAAATGGATAGTAGTCCACACCTTTCTTGAATGAATGCTTTTGCTTAGTTCTCTTAATTAGTGCCAGTCTAGTTTGTGCTCCTTGTGGGGCTCTGACTTCTATTGTTAGGTTCTGGATCGCAGGCTTATCCATTTTTTTGATAGTTCAATGTTCATCTGATAGAATTGTATTTATTAACTAGATTTTGAGGCTGCCCAACTCTGAGTGTACTGTAGTGTTTCAACATGATAGCGCCAAGATGGCTGCATTTAAACAACCAATGCTGACAATTCTCTCAAAGTCCTTTTGATTAGAGGCATTATTGTGATTTTTAAAAAAATGATAGATCTTTCACTTTATCATTTTGGAATGTCCTTTTTTCTTCTTTAGCTAGACAATTCCCCAGAGCTTTCATGTGCATTTTTCAGAGTGGTTATTTTTTACAGCTGTTTTTTTATTTTAGTAGCCATTAAAAATAACGCTACAAAAATCAATGAGATTAATACTTTAAGGGTTACTTCAAAGAATCTTGCTGCCTTCATCACCTGGACTTTGGTCATACTGGTATAGTCATGGTGCCCTTGGCTGGGTCACAGGCAGTGAAGCAATATCTAAGTCGACCTCTTTATTTGCTTCTACGTGTCACGCTACCTTGAGCTGACCTCATCACAAAATGGCCCATATTCTCAAAGTTTCTTCTTTTACGATTTGCTAGATCATGCTAAATCTTTTAAAAAGCCCAGAAGACTTAAACCAATATTTCTTTACAAATAGTAATTTGCAATATTCCTTTACAAATAGTAATTTTAACACATATATTTATTGTTATTTAAAAGGCCACCCCTAAAACTCTTAAGTATCTGACAATAAATCGGCTTTCGGCAGATAACAAAAGACAAAAAATATTTATTTTTTTAAATTTTGGATAAATTGCTCAGATCTACAGCTAGGTTTCAGGCGGAATGGCATTAGTCTACATTACTCTTGTAGGTGACCAATGGGATCTGGGGAGAAGAAGCATGATTCTCCTGGTCCTTGTACATCTCCTGGAGTTTGATACAAGGGACCATGGGCTCTGTCATAATTCTGCTACTTTAATTGATTTTTTTTTTTGCTGCCCCTCTTGCTTCGAAGTAACTGCACTGCTTACAGCATAAAATATACAATATATATATGACTTGCAACCATTTGCTTAGTGACTATTCGAAGTTACAACGGCATTGAAAAAAGTGACTTACGACAGTTTTTCACTTACGACCTCCGCAGCATCCCCATGGTCCCATCATCAAAATTCGGATGCTTGGCAACTGGCTCATAGTTATGATGGTTTGCAATCTTCTGACAAGCAAAGTCAATGGGTAAGCCAGGTTCACTTAACAATTGTGTTACTGACTTAACTGCAGTGATCCACTTAACAACGGTGACAAGGAAGGTCATAAAATGGGGCGAAACTGACTTAACAGCTGTCTCGCTTAGCAACAGAAACGTTGGGTTCAATTGTGGTCATAAGTTGAGGACTACCTGTAAGTTGGGACAGACTATTCAAACCCTTGATTACTCCACTATGTAGTGCTAGAAGAGTCACTGTTTTGTCCCGTGTTATTTAGCATCTGTATGGAATTTCTACGAAAGGTAATCTGTTCAGAGTGAGGTACCATCCATACATAGATGTCACCAGTTGTACCCTGGGCTTGATCACAGGACTAGGTGCCACAACAACCAGAGCTTCAAAGAACAGTCCTACATCCATGTTTTCCCAACACCATTGAAACTTTGAACAGTCATTGAACAAAAGGAACGTAGCATGAGGACTGCTTGTACTTTGCTTTAAATGTTGATATATGCCACTCTGTTTTGTGCTGCTCTTGAAGATTACTCAGAAACTTTCAGTTATGCAAAATATAGCCACCTATATGCTGGTGGATGAGAACAGTGCATCAATGATGCACCAACAATACAAGCAATGAATTAATCAGCAGTTCGTTTCTACCTGTAATCTAAGGTGCTGCTTATTACTTTCAAAGTCCCACAAGGCTGAGGAATATGATACTTATGGATTCAACCCTTGCAGATGGAAATAAACTCTCCCCTTTGATCTATCCATGAAATGATGCTGTTGATTCTCCCTCCCCAATAGAGGGTCAGCATGTTCTCTGAAGCACCAGAAGGCAGGACAAGAAGCAACGGGTGGAAACTGAACAAGGAGAGATTCAACCTGGAAATAAGGAGGAATTTCCTGACAGTGAGAACAATTCATCAGTGGAACAGAAGTTGCCTCCAGAAGTTGTGGGAGCTTCATCATTGGAGGCTTTTAAGAAGAGATTGGACAGCCATCTGTCTGAAATGGTATAGAGTTTCCTGCTTCAGCAGCGGGTTGGACTAGAAGGCGTCCAAGTCCCTTCCAACTCTTATGTTGTTATTCTGATAGCTACCCCATTCCATATAGAACATGCTGCTTCTGCATTCTGTAGAGCATGAAACATGTGTCTCTTGAAGAAAGCATTGGAGGGTTAAACATCCTTAAATCCTCACCTGTATTTTTGTCATCTCATTTTGTATGATGATGATGATGATGATGGTTTTTACTTGAACATTAACTGCCTAGACACGAGTGGAATAGAAGTGCCACAACAAACACTGTTACAAGAAACCTCATGACTTCAAGACGTTCAGCTTGGTTTTGGAATCTTGGTTTCTTCTTCTGTCTCTTGTTTTCTTCATCACCTTTTAACCCCACTGAGTGCTGGAGAACTTGAACTCTGCTTAATCTTTTGCAGAATTTCACCCTAAAAAGTATTGCCCAACTGGAGATTGTAATATTTTTTTCAATAAAGAAGACAAACGAAAACATCTTTTTGCTGTTAATTTTGCTCTTTAGGTGCTGAATGTTTGACTCGGGTAGATCAACTGCATGCTGCAAGAGTCTAACAGCACTAATATCATCTAGGATTCAGTAATTGTATCTCACAGGGTTAGGTAGTTGTTCTTGTAGGTATCAGAAAAGGCTTGTTCACTGCTTGTGCAGTGTTGAATTGACTCACAGATTAGGTATACTTTTCCCCTTCAAGCGAGTACAACAAAGTAGACCCACAATTGTAGAAACTACATGTGTTGTGCAGGAAGGAGGGAGAGAGGAAGATGGAGATGTATATTGATTTTCAAGGAAGACTTTTTTTTTAATTCTATATCTAAGGAAATAGGGAAACCTGATTTTCTCAAGTTTAAGCATAAATGAGTTCTCAAGACAATACTGTACTTTTGAATTCTTATGGGGAGGGTATTCCAGGTAATTTCTGCATTTCTCTTCTAAGTGTTCTGTTTTTAATCTCTCTGCAACATAAACCCACTTATTGTTTATTCCATGTGACAGGCATGCTTCAGTCTCTTGACTTCATTCAGCTTGCAATATCTATGGTTGTCCAGCTCTGCAAACTGATAAAAGTTCCCTTAAGAATATTTCCAGCTGGATGCTTCTTTATAATAGTTCCAGTTGCTGCTGCTTATTTATTCAGGTTGATGATCACAACCATCATCATGCTGTAGGCATTGATATTCAGGAATCTGTTTTCTGCTTCAGGTTGTCTTATCTTCCACCAATGCATTCTCATTGAACTGCTGAGCTAGGGGTTCACAAATTGATTGTTTGAAAAGAAGCGCCGTATGCTGGGCTTTTGAAATATGTAATAGATTAATTCTGGATGCCCCTCATCTTTCCCCATGAGTCCCTTTGATCTGGACTTAGATTAAACAAAGCTGTCAACCAAGCTATCTGGCCCTGTGGAGAACAAAAGGGGACCATGCCATATGGAATGTTTTGCTGCAGTATGTACAGGTAGTCCTCGACTTGCGGCCAGAATTAAGCCCAAAGTTTATTTTGCTAAGTGAGACAGTTGTTAAGTGAATTTTGCCCCATTTTGCGACCTTTTTTGCCATAGTTTTTAAGTGAATCACTGCAGTGAAGTTGGTAAGATGGTTGTTAAGTGAATCTGGCTTCCCCATTGACTTTGCTTGTCAGAAGGTTGCAAAAGGAGATCACATGACCATAGACTCTGCAACTGTCATACATATGAGTTGGTTGTCAAGTGCCTGAATTTTGATCAGGTGACCATGGGGATGCTGCAGTGGTCATATATGTGAAAAATGGTCATAAGTCACTTTTTTCAGTTCCGCTGAAACTTCAAACAGTCACTAAATGAACTGTTTTAGTCGAGGACTATCTGTAATATGTTCACGAGAATGCCATCAAGGTAGTACACCACCTTAAACTAGGATTTTTAAACAGTAGCAACGTTTAAAAAGACAACATTGGCACCCGATTTGTCTAGTGTTAACTGAGAAAATAATGTGGATCTATCCATATGCTGTATATGTAGTCCTCGACTTAAAGTGGCAATTGGGACTGAGTTTCCATCCTTCAACAATGCAGTTGTAAAGTGCAATGTCACATGAGTGCATCGCCCAATGACGCAAGCCTGGTGCACTCCATTGCTAGTGTACAACCATTTCCACCAGTTATTAGTTGATGACTCACCCAATCCAACCCATTCTGGGCTTGGTCCCTCCCAGCCTGAGCCGCCGTTTCTTCAAGGTGAGGGGCTGCCTCCCCTTCAACTCTCCACACTAGCTAGTCTTTATTTCATTTCTCCATTATTATAAATCTAGTGATTTGATTCTTTACTGATCACTTGAATAAGAAAAATCAACAGCAGCTGAAATTTCCTTTGTATGGTAATCGTCTTCGTATGAGAACAGTGTTTTTGTCCCTTTGTTTATTATAGGTTCTTCTATCATCTTCCACAGGGTGACTTGATAGGATCCAAGATGCATAATATCTTCTCTCAATATTACATTTTAAAACATGCCCTCGTGCTTTCCAGTGTCAACAACGTTCTCCTTCTCTTTCCCTGGATTTTCACCCATTTTGCCTGCTGCTTAAATTATGTTCTTAATTTCTATGCTCCAGAAAGAGTTTTTTACTGGAATGGAAAAAAGAACCACCCCTCCCATTTTAATGTGTTTTATCGTGAATGATTAGCTAAGTTTCATGGACTTGGTACTGGCATGTTATGTAAGTAGATTTGAAAGCAGGCTCAATATTTCCATGGTTACTGATAACATCCTGCCAATGCAAGAAACCTGAAATTAAATAAAGGCTTGATCATGAATTTTAAGTTCTTCTGGTATAACGCTTGCTGATTATTTGCTTCTAGATGAAATTGGAGTACAAGATTTTTCACAGTATTTCAATATATCGGAATATAAATGGAAGAAAGGACTAAAATATTAAAATAAAGGCATCACTCAATGGATTGCAATAAGCATCATGCTGAACAGTGTGGGTCCAAGCCAGGGGTGGGATTCTACCGGTTCTGTCCACCTCTGTAGAACCGGTTGCTCTGAAGAGCAGCAGACATAGAACCAGTTCTATGTGTGCTGCTGTTTTGGCCCCCCCACCCACCTGGGCTCTTACCTGTCCTTTATTTCCTGCTTTTTCAACCTCAGCTCCTTTGTGTGGCACAGCTGCGGTTGAAAAAGCAGGAAAAAGGGGCTTTTCCAACTGCTGCGCACCCACATGCAGTGCTGTTCAGCTGTCCTGTCAGCTCAGCAGGTCGTAAATTGCACTTGCGCGACTCGCGCATGTGCGCGTGACGCAGAGCAACAGAACTGGTAGTTATACCGGTCAGATCCCATCCCTGGTCCAAGCAGCTTATTGCTGACTGGGATTCTCTGTTGCCCACCACTGTGGCCCTCATGCCTTCACGGAACTGGTGTACCATCTGAATAAACGTGACAGGACTTTGTGAGCTGACCGTATCAAAAGCTTTTGTGGGATCAACAAAGGTTGTGTGGAGTTCATGATTTTGCTCCTGACACTACTTCTGAAATTGGAATATGGCAAAATTCAGGTGTCAATAGGCCCATAGACTCTGAAGAAGCCACACTGTGACTCTGGTAGCAAGCACAGCTCTAGTTGAGTGACCAGAACTCTTAGCAGGGCTTTTTCCTGGAGTGGAGAGCAACGAGATTCCTTAGTGGGTTGTCGCATACTTGTTGACTGCTCTTCTTCTTGTGGCTCTGTGTGATGGATGCATTTTTAAGTTCCTTTGGAATGGATCGTTGTTTCCAAAATGACTGGAATAACTTGCTGTGTTTCTGTGCAAATACAGGACCATCGATTTTGTATATTTCTGCAGGTACAGCGTCTGCTCCTTGGACTTTGCCCTTGGATAACTCTGACAGCTTCTGTGACTTCAGCTACTACTACCAGCAGGGTCATCCATGGTGCTGTTGATAATCAACCTGGAGCATCCTGTCTGTTGCCTCACAGTTACACTCTAGTCAGAAGCACCAAGTGCTTCCGGGTTGAAAGCATTAGCCAGTGACATCACCGTTCTGGGAACTCCTTTCATGTCCTGAGTAGAAGCTGGAGCGAAGGATGGGAGCTTAACCCTGTCCCACGGCAGCACTTGGGTCCTGAACCTGGGTTTGCTAACCTCCAGCCCAGTGTCCTAACCGCACAAGCCGCCATGTTTCTTATTTAATAGATGAGGGTTGGTGTCATGCCACTGTCAGAGTCTGAATCCAAGGAGGAAGATGAACAGCTGACAGGGAGTGGGAGTGTGGCTCTGTTGGCTGTGGAGGAAACTGGGGAAGGGCAAAGTCTGGCTGGGCAGAGCAGGGGAGAGGTAGAACAAGGGAGAGGGAGTTCAGAGGAAGACCCAGGCCACCACCTCTTCATCCTAGGGCACGCAGGGAGGAATGGAGAAGAGAGCAACATGGTTTGCATGACTTATGGGGGAGGAAAGGGCCCTGATTCCCTTCATTAGCCACACCTGGGAATGAGAGTTTAAGAGAGATGCAAGCTGAGAGCGGCGTCTGCTGGGAACAAACGTTAGTTTATCTTGTGTTGACTTTGGTTATCTGTGTTCCTGGCATCCTCCCAGGATGAATTACTGCCATGGCTTCATGTCTGGAATTCCATCTCTTGTCCTGCCAGACTAATTACCTCATCTTGCCTTGATTGGACTTATAGTTAGTTTTTGTTGGCCACATTTTGGACTTGAATCTCTGCAGCCAAAGGCTGTTCCTGGGAGAGTTTTTCTCCAGCCCAGAAGGTAACCAGGACATTGGGGGCAAAATTGGAGCAAATAAAGGGACTCCTACTTATTGTTTGACTGTATTGCCTTTGTGCCATGCCCCGGGCCATCACAATTGGTTGAGAATGGCTGCAAAGTACTCAGCCCATCTTTGCAGAATCTCAGCCTTTTCTGAAATGAGAATTGTACCATCTATACTCAGGAGGAGGGAACTCCTAAGAGATTGCTGTCCACAGAGAGTATGTCAGCTTCATAGAACAGTTTCATGTTGTTTCTATCAGCATATCCCTGTATTTTGTCTGCCAGGGACCTTATGTTTTTTCTGGATTATTTTACGATCACTAGCAAAGGCATTTTTCTCGGCGGCTGATGGTGGTGGAGACGACAAAGGCGATGCTCTTCAACAAGTAAAAGCCCGTATCTTTTCATTATTCTCATCAAACCAGTTGGGCTGTTTGCGAGGAGAGTGCCCTAGCATCTTCAGTGCAGATGAATGGACAATATTCCTGAAGCATTCCCAGTCATCCTCAGCACTGCCAGCAAGATATAGGTCAGCAAGCTTAGTTTCTAAACCTTCAGCCAATGCTGAAGTCGGGCTAGGCTTAATTAATTCTTTCCATGGCCTTGTTTCCTTGTGGTTGCCTCTTGAGTCTGATTTTGGAGACAAAAGAGCCTGTGAACTGCAAACAATCAGCACCACACATGGCCTTGGTCACTCCGATATCCTGCCCATCTTTTCTTCCGACAATGATACAGTCAATAAGATGCCAGTGCTTGGAGCGGGGCTGCATCTAGGAAACTTTGTTGAGAGATAGGCAGGTGGAAAGTTGTATAGAGGATGAGGAAATTGTGTGTTGCACAGGTCTTCGAATAGAATACCAGAGTTGGAAGGGACCTTGGAGGTCTTCTAGTCCAACTGCCTGCTCAGGAAGGAAACCCTCTACCATTCCAGATAAATGGTTGTCCAAACTCTTCTTAAAAACTTCCAATGTTGGAGAATTCACAACCTCTGGTGGCAAGTCATTCCACTGGTTAGTTGTTCTCACTGTCAGGAAATTCCTTCTTAGTTCTAGGTGGCTTCTTCAGTGAGAGTAGATTGTTACAGTTATACTTGCCTACTTAATGTCTCCCAACAACTCCCTGCCAACTGGACTCAATTGTTGTTATAAATTAAGGACTACCTATCTATGCAGTCAGGGCTGCTCAGTCACTGAGGGAGACATTAGGTTTCACTGCTGCTTTGGTCAATGAAAAAAGCAACTATTACACCTGAGCTGCTAGTGTGCAGGCCCACAACTACACTTCTAACATATCCATACTTACCTGCCTTGTTACTTATCCATCACTACAGGCCTTTTATTAAATTTTTAGAGTGATGATGGTGTTGAGAAAGCGTGTAATCTGGATTTAAGTATGGGAGAGTTAGGCAGTATTAGAAATCAGGATAATGTAACATCTGTATAGAAAGGTGTTCCCTGTATAACCTGTTTGAGCAGAGCCAGTTTGGTCAAGTGATGAAGGCACCAGGCTAAAAGCCAGGAGAAGTTGAGTTCCAGTCCCGCCTTAGGGACAAAAGCCGATCGGGTGACTTTGGGCTAATCACCAGATGACCATGAGTTCTAGTCCGGCCTTGGCCATGAAAGCCAGTTGGTCGATCTTGGTCCAGTCCCTTTTCTCTGCCCAACTCACAGAGCTGTTGTTGTGAGGAAAATACCCTATTTCCCTGAAAATACAACCTACCCTGAAAGTAAGTCCTAGCTTGATTTTTACACGTGAGCCCAATATAAGCCTACCCCCCCCCAAAATAAGCCCTAATTAAGATCTCACCCACTCCAGAATGGACGGGTAAAGATTAAGCTAGGGTGGGGATGGGGGGATGGAGCTGCCCTACCTTTGGACAGTTGTAGCCAGGCCTCACACACACTTGACACCTGCCTTGCCGTCCCATTTCTGCTGCAGCCGGCAAGGCTGCCCAGGCTTTCCTGAAGGCCTCTGGAGCTAATAACAAAGCTCTGGATCGATCCAGAGCTCTCTTATCGACTGCAGAGGCCTTCAGGAAAGCCTTGCTGGCCACAGAAGAAGTTCCTGAAGGCCTTTGACAGTGAAAAGGAGGCCTTCAAATGAGGTTAGTCAGTGGATGACATCCCCCGAAAATAAGACCTGGTGCCTTTTTTGGTGGCAAAAAAATAATAATAATAAGACAGGGTCTTATTTTCAGGGAAACATGGTAGGAGTAGGAAGGAATATTAGGTAGGTACACTGCTGTTCTTATTTATGAAAATAATAAAGGTGGGATATAAATTTAAAAATAAAATAAAAATAACCAGCTTGTGGTGGTATGGTTTAGGGCCTGACTGAGGGACCATCATCTTTCCCTCTCTATTAAGATCCCTTTTTTAAAGACCTTCCTCTATTGCTCAAGCATCTCATTTATTTAAGAAGACATATATGGTGCACTTCCTAAGAAAGTGCACTTGGCCTCCACTCTTCTAGCATTTAGGAAAACAAAGAAAGTCAATATTTTTCTTTTTTGTATGTTTTAATGCTTATTTTAATGCTTAGCTTTGAGTTTAATGATACCAATTTAAAAATTTCTTCTTCGTCTAATTATATTCTTTATTCTTATGTAATTGCTATTAGTCATGCTGAGTGTTTAATTGAAGGAAAGAAAAGAAAAAGACAAATTTAATTAATTCAGCAAGCAGTGGGCTTATGAAATTCCATTTGTGGTGTTGCTTTAATGTATGCCGCTGCTGATTTACAAAGAATCGGAAGACAGTTTTCCCGTTATAGCTGTAGAAGAAATAATTTAAAAACTGGCTATTGAGCTTGGAACAAAACAACACCAGCTGCTGGAACATTTTAAATACCTCGCTTTCTATCTGAACAGAACTTAAACCCCGTCAGGTGTTCCTTTTTTTAAGGAACAATGAAAACTCAAAACAAGTGGTTTTTTTCCTTTTTCATTGGACAGAAAAAATAGCTGAGAGTAGGGGATTTTTCTTTTCATTTAAATTTTCCATAGAAAGAAATAACAGTTTCAGTTAACTCCAACCTAGTCACTAACACTGATAATGTTAGTTGGTTTGAGTAATGAAACATCTGTAAGAAAACCACCCAGCTCAGAGAACACCTATATTTTGAACCCTGAGCTACAAATATTCTCCTTTATCGGCACAATATTTTCTCTTTTGAGAATGCTCTTTTGTAAGATATATGTCAGTTTTGCTTATTTCTTGCCATCTCGGGCTATTCTGTTAGCTTCCTGTCATGGCTTTTTTTTCACCAGACAGTCATGAATATTCATGATGGTTTCCTTCATCCAGTTTAATCTTGTATTCTTAGCTAATGTCCTGTACTGCTTTTTAAAAAGTCTTTGTCTTAGTTTGGCAGCTCAGAGGCTGCTTAGACAATTGATGCCTGAGAGTTAAACATGGGGCTTTTTGAGGGCAGGGAGGGGGTCTTACTCTAAATAGAAAATACCCTAAAGTGATAGAGAAATAAAGATATCATAGGTTTGGGCAACCAAAAGAGTTAAGCAAAACTAACTCATACAGATAATCGATTTACAACAACAATCAATCAGTTGAGCCCAAAATTTCTGCTGTTAATTGAAACATTTGTTAAGTGACTTTTTGCCCCATTTTACAACCTTTCTTGCCACAGTCGTTAAGTGAATCACTGCAATTGATAAAGTTAGCAACCTGGCTGTTAAGTGAATCTGGCTTCCCCGTTTGACTTTGCTTGTCAGAAGGTCACAAAAGGGGATCACGTGACTTTTTTGGACACTGCAACCGTCATAAATGAGTCAGTTGCCAAGCAGTTGGATTTTGGTCATGTGACCCCGGGGATGCTGTAACAGTTGTAAGTGTGAAAAACAATCATAAGTCACTTTTTTCAGTGCCACCATAAAAGACTGGCATTTTTATATGCAGTTCAGGCTGGCTTGTTCTTCTCTTGTATTTCTTGCTTGAATAGCAATCTGTGGCTCTTTCTTTTTTAGCCAGTGGATGAGGCCAGCATTTTTGCATAGATGAATGGGACAAGAGTACATTGTCATGTTTATAGCACTTAAGAATATTTATGCAGGCTCATTCCCATCTATCTATAGATTTACTAGAGTCAGGTAGAAGCTGCAAAGGCAACAGCCCAACATAGTTGCTGCTGCTTCAAACTCTTGTCTAGAACAGCAATCCGAAGCTTGAGAGGTGAAGTTTTAGAAGAAGCAACATGCCAATTTGCTGCTATTTTTGTGCCAATAGTAGTCTTAAAAATTCTTCCGAATTCTTTGCTAATTACATAGGCACTGATGTTACATCATTTCCACAATTGCAAAGCAGAAATGAAATTGCTTCTTAACTACGGGATAAATGCTTTTGTGTTTCTACTGAGCACTATCTCCTTCTTTTTTTTGTGCACAGAGCAGTTAGCCAGACTTTGTCCTTCATTTTTTATACTTTTTACAAGTCTCACAAATGAAGGCAAATATATATGTCCCAGGATAATGTTACAAGATCTAGTCTGGGTCGGCCACTGGAAGCTTTTGGACTTATACTGGAGCCCATCCTCAGGGAACTTCTCGTGTGTGATTTGGGCTATTTTGTTGAGTCATATTTATGTGGTGCCTGGTTGTGTGTGGCTTTTTAGTTGTTGATTGCAGCGTTGATAGCTGGTTATTCAGTCATTCATTGGCTGTTGTTTCCTTCTGCTGCCAAGTCCTTGATTCCTAAGTACTTGATAAGTTGGTGGTAAACAGGCATGCCTGTTGACTGACAAGTGGCCTGTTTCCCAGACTTCAATCACTTCCCTGGCTGTTTTTGTACCTGCTCGTCCAACCATCTTAGTAGCTGCAAAATTGAATGTATATCCTTGTTCATTGCAATGTGAAGCTACCAACGAGTTTGGGTCTCCTCATCTGACCAATCGCTTGTGTTCTTGCAATCTCATAGTTAGCTACCTCCCCATCTATCCTACAAGAGCAATCCATGAAGGGGATCCGGTAGTTTACATTGGCAGTATCCCACCTCCAAGTGATCTTTTACAATTCTGTACAGAATTGGCATGGCCTTGAATCCAACTCCTTACTCAATGCAGGAATCCAGGTAAAAACCTGCACTTGAACATAGCCAGTTAAGCCAGAAGTTAACCAGAAGTTAACTATCACTCTTGATACAAGTAGTCTTTGATGGGGAGGATGGAGGGGCGAAGAATCGGGCCTAGAAGTTATTGAAATCTATCTCAATAAAGTATCATTCTGGTTTTCCAATCCTCACCCCAATTTCTCACATAAGGCAGATGTTGTGGAATATAGTCTGGATTCCCAGAAAGAAAGGCGTGGATTTCAGAGCATGAACTGAACTCTGTTCAGTTAGTTTGTGCGAGAGAAAGGGGGTGAAGATGGTTCCTCCAAATAGTTCCCAATGTATATGATTTATGGGGCTGGTAGCATGTTTTAGTTTGGCAAGAATTCTGTCTGGGTCGCATCAGATTCTCCCTACTTTGTGCTTTTAGCCAGTTTGCTAAGGGCACCATCAAATGTGTGTCTCTTAATGCTCCACCATTGTCCTTCTCGGCACCGCAGGAAAGTAATTCATGCTCCAGACTTTGCTCCTCTTAGGCTGTTCTGTGCCTGCCCCACTGTGCATCTAAGTAGGTTCTTGTTTTTAGAATATTATTTTTCTTTCCCCTTTTTCCTTCCCCTTCCTTTCAAAATTCTTTTCTTTTCAGTTGGTACTTTTTTGTCGCTTCCTTCTCTTGTTGTGCACTTGATAGTTCAACCCCTTTTTTTAAAAAAAAAGTTTCATTACAAAATCATAGAAGAAACCAAAGTTAGGAAAAATAAGAAAAGGAAAAAGTGCAAGGAGAAATGAAAGCAACGACTTTCTTCGATGCAGTAGATTATAAAAATAAGACAACATTAACCTTTTGCCTTACATTTCACAACATTTCAAGCCATTCTGATCATCAAAACATAAAATCCATGTTTCATTTTTTTTCAGTTTTAAGCAAAGCAGTTTCCAAGTGGGAACAAAAATCGGGAAATTCTTTTCCATGACCAAAACAATCAATTTCACTAATCTCCATCATCTTTACCATCCGTTCTTCCATTGTGGGAATTAATGAGTTTTCCATCTTTATGCATATAAGAATTAAAAGTTCTGGTTGCAGAATTCCATTTATTTTCAGAATCATCTGAATTAAAGTAAAAAAAAAATCTGGTCTCAGTATCTCTTTGCTTGATGGCTCTTTTATACTGATTTATATATTTGATTCCAGAATTACTTAGCAGCTGGGTATTTGCCACCAGATTAAACTGAGCTCTAGGCGGTTTTTAAGGCATCTCTCGGGGCACATTCACAAGGGGCTTTATCTGCTCTTAATCTTAATTAAGAGCGTACCCCTCTCTCACAATTAAAAATCTACTAGTTCAATAAAAGTAGAAAATCTAGGAGAAACGTTTAAGATACATTCTGTTGCGATGGCCTTTGGAATGGATTTATCTGAAAAGCATACCATGCGACTTCTACCTATATAGCTTGCTTATCAGAATGGTCTGCCATTCTTCTCCCATTTGAATACCAGAGATATGATTTGCCCTTTCCCACACTTTACAGGCCTCTGCAATGTCCCATAAAAAGATAAAGATCCCCACGAGACCCCCTCAACTCATTTCCTAGTGAATACATGATTCATCCGTGCAGTTTTCTTGGCAACATTACAGAAATGATTTTCCATGGCTTTTCCTCCAAATGTTTTTTTTTAAACTTCCCAGTCCAGCCTGCAACCTTTTAAGATTTCCTTGACCAGCCTGACTCTTAGAAGCCCAGACAATTTCTTTGCTCATAAAAACATTAAAAGAGAATGCTTAGAGAGGTTTTATGTGGTCTCGCCAAATTAAACTGCTCAGAAAAACAGTTGGCCCCTGCCCTCTACAGGGCAGTAGCAATTGTTCTCTCTCCTTACAGTGGTACTGAGTGGCCCTTTGTCATAAAGGCAGGAGGAGGTGTTTAATGTTATGGACAGATAGTATAATCTGTTATAAATAACTGAAAGGGGTAAAGGAATAGATACTTAAAAACTGATGAGGTTACACAGGTGCTAAACGAATGGGCCCTTAATAGTGAAGAGTGACACATTTAGCAACGCTAATGGAGATAACCCAGTGACCTGTCAGCTAGCCAGTAAATGGTGGTCTCTTCCTCAGAATTGGCAAACGAGGTGAACTTAGAACTTAGAATAGCTTTGTTGTCACTTTGAATGTACACTAATTTGCATACATTAAAATGAAATACTTTGTTGTCCACCGGACCCTGCACTCTGCATAGCTCAGAACGACACGGGAAAATATTTCTGTCTCTTCCAATGAGATGGGTGCAACCTCTTCTTAAAATCTTCCTTCTATCAGCTGAGAAGCCAATGGGTTATATAGGTCATCCTTGACTTACAACAGTTCATTTAGTGACCATTGGAAGTTACAAGGGCACTGGAAAAAGTGACTTGTGACCGTTTTTCACACTTACGATTGTTGCAGCGTTCCTGTGGTCGCGTGATCAGAATTCAACTGCTTGGCAACCAGCATGTATTTATGATGGTTGCAGCGTCACGGGGTTGTGTGATCCCCTTTTGTGATGGTTTGACAACCAAAGTCCAAAGGTGATTTTCCAAAAGACAACTGGAATGTCTTAGTTTTTTCCCTAGGAAACCTTCCACATCTCACCAAAGAAACATTTTCAGTTCCATCTAGTTGCCTTTTGAAAAGCACCTTTGGGATTAATAAAGGAGAATATTTGTAGCTTGGGGTTGAAACAAAGGGGTCCTTGGTGCTCTCTCAGCTTGCTTGTTTTCTTGCAGACGTTGCACTGATGATGTTACCTAGTTTGATTGATTGATTGATTTGACTTGTATGCTGCCCCCTCTCCGAAAGGACTCGGTGGCTCACAGCTAAAAATATACAATAAATTAATTACCTAAAACAATATTAAATACTACAAGCCAATTAATACAAAACCCATATAAAATTCCTGAATTAAAATTAAACCCCCCAAAGAGGTCAGCACAGCCCGGCTTGTTCGAAGAGCCAGGTTTTCAGATCGTGGCGGAAGGTGCGAAGGTCAGGGGCCAGACGGAGTCCCAAGGGTAATTGATTCCATAGGGCGGGCGCCGCCACAGAATAGGCCCTTCCCTGGGGTGCCGCCAAACGACACTGGGTCGTGGACGGGACCCCAGGAGCCCTTGCCTGTGTGCTCACAACAGGGCGGTTGGCACTCAATGCCGGCAGGAGTTTGGGTAATGAAACATCTGCAAGAAAACAAGCAAGCTCAGAGAAGACCAGAAACCTTTGGGACTACTTATACTGCTATTTCAGTAGAAATAAGTAACATGTTTTCGGGTATTTGGTAGTTTGATGTTTCATTCTTATTTATTTTTCAGTGTAATGCAAATCTAATGTTCCTGGTCTTTTATTAATCATGGATATTTAGTCATACTCTTCCACATTCCATTGTCGTGAAAGGCAGGATAAGGAGTCAGAGCCCTACCCCTCAGGGTGGGTTCAGGGGAGATAGATAGTGCCTCTTGGAAGTACCAAGTCCTGACTCCAGAAAAGAGGCAGGACTAAGTTACAAAGGTTCCTAGGGCTTCTGAGAGAAAAACCTTCAGACATGTCACTCTGCAAATTCAGCTGTTTGCACTGTGCAGTCACAAGTTAAGGTGTTGTCTGTGGAGATTCTCCCATCATCCAGATCATAGTTGTCCCAAAGATGAGTTTCTCCAAAATGCAACTGGACATTCTTGGATGGTTTTTTTTTCCCCTTAGAAAACATTTTGTATCAGTGTTCTGAGTAACGCACCCATCAAAAGCAGAACACCAAGGCAGGTAGGATTCCTCAAAGAATGTGTTGATTGGATGCATCAAATCGGCACAGCCAGTGAAACCCAACTCTGAAAGTTTTTTCCCCAGTTATGACCAAAAAAAAAGCAATTTATCCCCTCCCCTATTGTCACAGGTCATTATTGCCCACTTAGGATGTTTGTCGGGCTCCTTGGTCAACTTCCCGCCTCCTTCAACTGCCACCTGTGGATTCGACCTTGGTTCCCACGAGCAAGCTTTTTGTTTTGACTACTAGCCAGGCTGTTATTTCCTCCCCCTCCCCCCTGCAAGTTCGTGGCAACTATGAGGCATCAAAAGATGGCTTCAGCCAGGTTCGCTTCAGAGTTGTCATTTCGCTTCTCATCCAAGAAGCTTCTTTGGAAAAAAAAATCACCTTTGGAACAAGTTAAGGTGTTGATACACTTCCCTCTAAACCTCTAAATGGCTTAGGAATTGTATGGTAAAGATACATCTTTTTAGCCCTCTGTTGAATATGAGCCTGTTTACTTTTTCTTTCCCAACATCTCTTGAAAAAGTCTTGTCCAAAAATGATTCTTCATTTGCTCCCAATCCCTGGTTGGCAGCCATGTCAATTTACGTCTTCGTTGTGTGAGAAATTCTCCCAGCACATTTGTGAAAAAGATCGTGTTTGTGAGCAGGAGTTGGTCCTTTTGCTTTGCTCACAGTACATGATGTTCCTGACTGCTTAAATCTACGTGGGCAGAAGCCTGGTGTACCGGAAATAGCTGCTGCTTTTTTTTTAGCTTCCTGCGCTCACTTTCATAAACACACAACTAAATTTAGTTTATTTAGGCACGAACTTGGGACTTTCAGAGTTAAATCATATGTACCAGGCTTATTAGTTTGGAGTGTGAAATACATAATGCTTGCCGCCTATTGTGGATTATAAACCTTGTTTTTTCAGTAAATACGGTTTGGCTGAAATACAGCATCACTTGAAGCAGACTTGAACAAAGGGCTGCTTCATCAAAAAAGTGGAAGTATTTCTTGCTTTTCAGCTGCAAACTGGAGGAAAGGTACAATTGCATCTCAAGAGTTTACACAATATGCAAAGCTCTCTTCTCTTTTATTTTTATTTTTTGTTTGGAAGACCCTGGGTTAGGGTCCAGATTATGGTTATATTTCTTTCTTTTTGTTACTTTTGTGTTTTGTTTTGTTACTAAATAGGCAAGGAAGGGCTGGTTAAGCCAATCACCATCAACATGGCTGGGATACAAATTCTTGCCTCAGCCTGCCTTAATATTAAGCCACTCTCTGGATTTAATATTACATACTATACAGGGATCCCCTGGTATTTTCTCTATAAAGGGCTTGTGTTAGATTGTAATTCCTATTAATTTTGCCACATTGTGGAATCAGCTGCAGAGGATGAGAGTTGTAATCCTGCATATTTCCTCCTTCATTTGCACGGATTTTAGAATATTAATATATTCCCTACCAATTGGGAGCAAGCTGCAATTTTTACTACTAACTTTCTTAAGGAATTAATGGAATCTACGTGCCTACTCTTTGTAACAGACACAACAGTTGGCTTTTTGATGAAGTTATATTCTCCTCTTATAATTATTGAGTTCAAGGTGAGATGGGAATGATTTCAAGTCTTCATAAGAGTTTAATGGCAGTAGCTTTCTTACTCACTTTTTGCAACAGACAACCAAGTCACTGACAACCAAATGAAATTTAGTTGCTTGTTCATAATTTTCCATTTGCATTTAACTACTTTTTCTCTTTGTGACTCACTCACTCACTCTTCTTTCTTTCCATCCATCCATCCATCCATCCATCCATCCATCCATCATGGCTGTCATCACAAGAAAATTGACTCTGGGCTGCTCTTGGCAGCCCGATAAAGCACAATGCAAATATTAACTATCATGATAAAAATGTAAAATCAGTATTAAAAATTTAATAAGTATAAATGATACAAACCTTAGGCAGAGAAAGAATATCTACCTCAGTACTGGATATCTACACATATTTCTGGTTCTCTCTGGGACTCCCAGGATGTGTAACATAGCCAAGGACTTCTGGAATGTCAGGAGGGATGGAGCTAACTTAAGGCGTAGGGTCTCCTGCTTGGGTGGGGGTTGGACTAGATGACCTCTAAGGTCCCTTCCAACTCTGTTAATATGTTAAATCTGTTAACATTGGGGGGAGATTCCCAGAGGTGCTTTTCCAAAAAATGGACTTCCTTGTTCTTCCTCCCCCCCGCCCCCCATAATATTTTGCTTCTCATCCAATAAGCTTTTTTGCTTCTGGCTGGCTGGAGAATTCTGGGAGTTGAAGTTCACAAACTCCTGTTCTTGATCATTGTATTTGGCCAACCCTGGTTTGGTAGACTTTTCCCAGAGTTTAACTGCACAACATGGAGCCACAGTTGCAAAGCTTGAAAGCTTTTGACAGTTGAATCTTACTGTAATGGGGACAGATGTTACAATAAGTGTTCACATGCTGTTAAACTAAAAATATTTCAAAGGGAACAGTTTGGGGCCATATGGCTCGTTTAATTGTTGTCACTAAATCACAATCATTGTCAAAAATGTGATTCATGTCAAATGCCTTTTCTTTAACTGCAGTAGGATGAGGCTTAGAATTTAGTTGGATGTTACCAACATGTTTTCTTTGTTTTTTCCAGTTGGGAAGACTTCCTTGATCACCAGATTCATGTATGACAGCTTTGACAACACCTACCAGGTAAGATTTTTTTTTATTTCGTTTTATGATTTCCAAACTTTAACTTAAGGGATTCAGAACTTTGCTGAAATATTCCAGGTTAACAGAGATTTCCCTCTGTTTTTAATCTCATGCAGCAGAAAAATGATGGATAAAGAAGTTTCTCAAGATTGTTCAATAGTAGAATAGAAATAATAGAAGCCCAGGACTCTGTTACTAACACATAGGAATCGAAGTGTTTCTGGCTTTGTTATCAATATGTCTGCTTACAATGAAAGACTGTACTAGTTGTGTACACTATAGAAAATACCAGAAACTCTTTTTGTGTTTCATATCCTATACAGCTATTCCTTGTGTGTTTCTGTATTTCTGGCTGATATGGGTTCTGCATAAGTTGCTAGATACCTTAAAAATAAGGAGAAAACTTTATGTAAGCTAAAAGCTACAGATCTTCTTTGCATATGTAGTGAATTAACCTGCTTGCCAGATGACAGTCACACTCACAGTCAGCCTAAATTACAGAAGGCTGCTCTGGCACATACATTCTGAGATAGAACATAGAATAATAGAGCTGGAAGGGACCTCGGGGTCTTCTAGTCCAAGCCCCTGCTCCAACAGAGCCTATGCCATTCCAGACAAGTAGGTGTCCCATCTGTTCTTAAAAAGCCTCCAGTGATGAAGCACCCACAAGCCATTCCATTGGTTAATTGTCCTCACTCTGAGGACAGTTTCTCCTTTGTTTTAATCCTCCTGGTCCTCTCCTTGATTCCTTTCCATCTGTTGCTTCTTGTCCTTCTCAACTCCCTTCTGTGCCAAATGTAGAAAACATGAAATCTTTTGAAAAGAAAGGGTAGAAGTCTATGGTGAGAGGTTGGATAGGGAGTGGATCATCCACCATTCTCAATACCTTTGTGATGGAATGTGGACCTGCAGAATAAGGGGGTGGGGTGTTGGTTTTGAGAACACAGAGCTTTCCCAGAGAGAGGCCCGGATTAAGAGTCTGCACAACCCGGAGCTGAATGGGGTAGGGCATTCAGGGTAGCCAGATCCTGGAAACTCTCATGATAGATCTAGTAGGTTAAAGCTATAGCTTTAATGTGGCAAGATCTATCTGTCTATTAGATATAAGCAAATAAAGGATTGAATTAGATTGGATTTCACTGTGTCATCTCTGGGCTTGGCCTTGACAAATGTTGATGTGGGGTTTGAAATCCCAAAGCAGCTGGAAATGTCCAAGAAGTAGAAGAATATTTATTTCAAATATGTATAGCCAGAAATTCGTGCTAGATATATTTGTAATTCAGTTTCTCAGTGTTCCATGAAGTCTCATGTTCTCTGTATAAGTTAATGGAACTGAGTTTTTAATTTTGGCCTCCGTATTTTGGAATAAAAGCAAGAAGGTGCCACGTTTTCTTTAGAATCTTATTATCTGTAATTTTGAACTCTTCTCTAGTGGTTTATAATACTTTGTAGGGAAGAACAGAACCATCCTACCATTCTAAAGCACTGTTATTTTATCTTGCTTTTTAAAAATTAGAATTAATTTGTTGGCTCCTGAATGGGTGATTTTAAAAGCTCTATAATTATCTCCTTCCACACTGAATGCCTGCATTCTTTGTATTTATGTTAAACATATGATTAATGCATTGTCTTAACAATGTTTGATTTAATTTTAACTCAAGTTATCCAGCAATTGGCAATATAAACATTATTTCACCTGGAATTCAGACTAAGCAAATTCTGACTAAGACTAATCAGACCAAGCAAATTCGTTATATATATATATATAATTTGTTGTATTTTCCTTGATCTGAAAGTTGAGGAGGGTTGCATTAAAAAAAAGCATAGGTCAGGTAAGTAATTCTTTTCATTTATTTAATTAAAAGTCCCAGCCATGATCAGTTAACCCCAGCTCAGAAACCTATGCATGAGTACTTTGCGTTCTTCTTTGAGGATACTCAAACTTTAGTTTTGGCATTCCTTGGGAGAAAAGTTTTTCAGAACTATAAATACCTTTTCAAGATGCTGTAAGGTGATCTTGATGATTTCTAAAACATGTTGAACTCAAGCCATTTAAAAGATCTGAAGTAGGAAAATGCAAAATTCAGTGATATGGATACAGAACATTCAGAACAGGGGTCTCCAACCTTGGCAACCTTAAGACTTGTGGACTTCAACTCCCAGAATTCCCCAGTCATCTCTAATCATCTTGGTCTGGAGAACAACAGAAAGCTGTTGCATGTGATAAATTTGCCAATCTTCCTGACAATAGCTACTTCAAAAACATAGAAGTAGTTGAGGAAGGGTGAAGTCTCAGTTGAGGGATTGATTTTATATTTATAATTGATTTTCTATTTACATTTCTACTGCATTGTAAGACACCCTTGTTGCTTGGGATAGCAAGATGGGTGGTGTATCAGTCTTAATAATAAATAAATAAATTCTACATTCTCACACTACATTTAAAGACGGGAATTCTTGCTTCCAAATGCAAGGATCCTTTCCCTATTTTTTGTATGTGTGAAGGAGCCCTTCCCAAAGGTTGAAAGCAGGGTGGATTTGATTTAAATCAAGTCAATTTAAATCACGATTTGAATCACTAGTAAAAAGGTCTGATCTAAATCAGTTTGATTAAAATCATAATTTTTAAAGAGTGACCATCATCTCTGTCCCGCAGCAGCTCTTACTCTGACCTTCTGTTGACTCCCAACAGTCCCAGTATTGCAGAATATACATGCCCCATGCTACATACCTAAGCTCCATTTCATGCTGAATAAACTCAATTATTAATGTATCTGAAATAGAAAACTATCTTTCGATAGATTTTTTTTCAATTCCAAAAGCATTTTATGAAAATAAATTTGATAAAAATAAAAATAAAATCCAATTTTAATTTTTTTTAATTTTAAAAATCATCGATTTTTATCCACCCTGGTTGAACAGCACTTAGCTGGAATGGTTCTAGTGGCCGGATTGGAATTCCTCCCGTGTCAGCAGACTCAGCAGGGCTTTTGATGATATAAGACAGCTCAAAACATTCTTTGCAGACCCTTTTCTGTTTCTGCCCATTGCAAATCCAGTCATTATCTGTGCTTTTGTTCATGCCATCGTCAATTGTCCTGTCCCAGCCTTTGTTCTCTTTGTGCAGTGTGCATCCTAGTTTTAATTGGAGTTTGGCCTTGAATAGGACGGCGGCCTTCAGGGAAAGGATGTACGGCATAACAATTGAAGCATTTGTAAGGCCAGTGGCTGAAACCACAAAGCAGGGAGACCACTCAAGTGGGAGATACGCATGTGATCGGAATGGAACTGGATCCCTCTTTGCTCACAGAGGATTTATGAGATGGGTCCCTGGAATGCACTTGCCTTTCTGCCCAGCATTATCCACCAGCTGAATGCCAGCTCCTCTTAAAGAAGGGGGCTCAACCTATTCTCCAAATAGGTTCTGTATTCCCCAAAGCCCCTGAAGGCAGGACAAGAAGCAATGGATGGAAACTCATCAAGAAGAAAAGCAACCTGGAACTAAAGAGTGATTTCTTGACAGTGAGGACAATTAACCAGTGGAACAGAGCTTGCCACCAGAAGTTGGGGGTGCTCCAACACTGGAGTTTTTTAAGAAGAGACCAGACAGCCAGTTGTCTGGAATAGTGTAGGGTCTCCTGCATGAGCAGGGCATAGAACTAGATAACCTCCAAGTTCCCTTTTAACTCTGGTATTCTGTTACTGGGTTTTTGTTGTTAGTTGCAAAGTCGTGTCCGACCCATGGACAACGTTCCTCCAGGCCTTCCTGTCCTCTACCATCTTCCGGAGTCCATTTAAGCTCGCACCGACTGCTTCAGTGACTCCATCCAGCCCCCTCCTTCTCTGCCGTCCCCTTCTTCTTCTTCTTCTTCTTCTTTGCCCTCAATCTTTCCCAGCATTCGGCTCTTCTCCAGGGAGTCCTTCCTTCTCATGAGGTGGCCAAAGTACCCAAAGTTATTGGGTATGTCAAGTTTAATGAAAAGATGGACTTACATGACAGCAGTTTTGCAATATCTCATGGGCTGCCCCAAAGAAGCGAGGGTTCTAGGACTATCTGTGTGTGTGTGTGTGTCTTGAGAACCCACCGCAGGGGTTTTAAAGAAAAGGAAATGGAAGAGTTGTTTTGTCAGGGAATTGCACGGCAGGTGTCCAAGTGAAATCAGAGACACTGCCACAAACTTGTGGGTTGGACTAGAAGACCTCCAAGGTCCCCACCTCTGATAATTCTGCTCAACAATATAGCCATGCTTGGGATCATTGGCAACATCCTGCAGTCACGTGACCCCATTTTATGATGATTTCAGCGAAAATTCTGGAAAGAGTGCAGAGGAGGGCAACAAAGATTATTAGGGGCTGGAGGCTAAAACATGCAAAGAATGGGTAGGAATTGGGTACGTCTAGTTTAGTGAAAGGAAAGATTAGGGGTGACATGACAGCCGTCTTCCAATATTTGAGGGGCTGCCCTAAAGAAGAGAGGCAGTCAAGCTAGTCTCCAAAGCACCTGAGAGGCTGGACAAGAAGCAACGGATGGAAACGAATCCAGGAGAGAAGCGACCTGGAATTAAGGAGAAACTTCCCAACACTGAGGACAATTAACCAGTGGAATTGCTTGCCTCCGGAAGGTGTGGGTGCTTCAGCCCTGGAGGTTTGTAGGAAAAGATTGGACAAGCATTGTCTGAAATGGCACAGGGTTTCCTGCTTGAGCAGGGGGTTGGGCTAGAAGACCTCCAAGGTCCCTCCCAACTCTTGTTATTATGTAGTTCTGTTAAGCACCCTTCTCCTTCCTCGCTTGCTTTCTCTGTCGGTTACAGAGCAAGCCCACTGCTGCGATGTCCCTTCCCTTCTTGGAAATAGACAGGGGGGGAGGGCAAGGTTTGAATCAGCCCCCTTGCCTCTTCCAAACTAAAAAAAAACCCCCCTGCTTCCTGTGCTGCCAGGCATGAGGAAGCCTGAGGGGCAGCCGTGTGGAAGAAGAAAAAGGGCCTGCCGAATAGCTCTTTGCAAGGCTTCTTTCAAGTCCTCCATCAATCTGTTCACGCCTTAGCATTATCTCATGCCTGCACAGCACTTGGCTTTGTGTGCTTTGCAAGCAACGAGCCAGACGGCGGGATCCTTTCTGCGGAGAAGGGAGGGAGACCAGCTCTGGCGCCCCCAAGGCAGATTTCCAGTGGTGGGCCCAGATAATAGAAGCACAATAGAAGGAACCTTTGCTGCTTCCTAATATCGGGCTTCTGGATTCCCTTAGCAAGCACAACGGGTGAAGCTACTCAAAGGAGGCGGGAGAGGGAGCAACGAGGGGAGAAGGAAGATTTAGGGACAGAACCCGCAGAATCTGTTCCTCCTTCATTGGTGGGAGAAGTTTCCTGTGGACAGAATAGCCGTTGAAAGATTAAAAAGAGCCATTAAAACATGTTTTAACAGCAGCAAGGATTCTCTTCGCACAATATTGGAGAAATGAAGAAACACCGCAAGACGAGGAAATATAATTAAGAAGATACTATTAGATTGTGCAGAAATGGATAGACTGACGTTGAAAAACAAACAGAAAGAATAGAATAGGAATAGAAGAAGAAAGGAATAGAATAGAACAGAATAGAATAAGAAATGAATAGAATAGAATATAGAGTACAGAATACAGAATATAGAATAGAATATAGAATTGAATTATAAAATAGAATAGAATTCTTTATTGGGGCCAAGTGTGATTGGACACACAAGGAATTTGTCTTGGTGCAAATGCTGTCAGTGTACATAAAAGAAAAGAGACATTCGTCAAGAGTCAAGAATCATCAGGTACAACACTTAATAATAGTCATAGAGTACAAAAAGCAATCAAATCATAGTCAATATTTATTTATTTATTTATTTATTTATTTATTTATTTATTTATTTATTTATTTATTAATGGGACTTATATGCCGCCCCATCTCCGAAGACTCGGGGCGGCTTACAAATAAAACAACAGCAACAATAAATAATTTAAAAGCAGATTAAACTAAATAAGCCCCATTACAATTACAAGTACACCCATAAAAATATCCCTTAAAACTATCCCATAAAAGCCATCCCGTCCCAGAAAATCACAACCCGGATTGGTTAAACAACCAGGTCTTCAAGTCATGGCAGAAGGTGCGGAATATAAATATGAAGACACAGAATATTATCAAACGTGGAACTTATTTTACCAGGGGTTGGAAAAAAAGGGGTGGAGAGTAAGAATGGAATCTGTATCGTTAACCAGATTAAATACCCAGATGGCACGATGTTTATTAAGCACTAAGAAATGTATTAAATAGAAAATTATTTTAAAAAAAATTTTTTTAAAAAGAAAGATTAAAGGAAGAATTTTCAGCAAGAGAAATGTTCTCTGACTTCAAAGAGCCCTTGGTTTGTAATCCTCTGGTTCAAGGCCCCCTTTTTTAAAATGTTCTTCTTCCCTCTGTATATTGGTAGTCCTTGACTTAACGACCACAATTGAGCCCAAAATTTTATGTTGTTAAGCGAGACAGTTATTAAGTGAGTTTTGTCCTGTTTAACCACCTTTCTTGCCACAGTTGCTAAGTGAATCACTGCAGTTATTAAGTTAGTAACAGGGTTGTTAAGTGAATCTGGTTCCCCCATTGACAGATGGTCGCAAAAGGTGATCACATGCCCCTGGGATTCTGCAACCGTCATAAGTATGAGTCAGTTGCCAAGCGGCTGAATTTTGACCATGGGGATGCTGCTGCAGTCATAAGTGTGAAAACTGGTCAGCTCAGTTGTAGCTTCAAGCAGTCAGTAAATGAACTGTTGTAATTTGAGGACTACCTGTAATGGAAGTAGAAGTTTGATCTTTGCCTTAGATTAGATTCTAGATTAATGGCCAATTGTCCATCTAAAATTTAAAAAAACGCAGATTCGCTTGATTAAATGGATCCAGCACGGTAGCTGATATTTCAAATTTTCATTACTCTTGACCAGTAACTGAGTAGATAGCGCCTAATTTAGCAAAAGGAATGTGTGGATTTAGGTACTCACTATTGAATTGCATTTTGCAGGCAACAATCGGCATTGACTTCTTATCAAAAACCATGTACCTGGAAGATCGCACAGTGAGTAAAGAGTTTGCAGTAACTTAACTAGCCTGTGTTAACATTGATGGTGCATTGCATTGTCTAAACCAGGATTTCCCAGCCTTGCCGACTTTTAAGATGCGTCGACTTCAACTCCTAGAATTCCCCAGCCAGCATGGCTGGCTGGGGAATTCTGGGAGATGAAGTCCACATGTCTTAAAATTACCGAGACGCGTGGACTTCCAACTCCATAGCTACCTGGGGAATTCTGGGAGTTGAAGTCCACATGTCTTCAAAATTGTCCAGGTTGGGAAATGTTGGTCTAAATGCATTTTGCAAGGACATGAGCAGCTTCTGATTTCCAGTGGGCCATACCTCCAATGCCAATTGTGGGGAACAGTTTTACAAGCGAGCTCTTTCCCTGAGCACCTCAGAGGCATCTGGTTGGCCAGAATGCTGGATGAAGGCCTTGGCCAAACCAGCAAAGCTTTGCTTACCTTCTTATCATAACAGAGAACTGCTATGCCTCTGCAGGTTCCCATATTGAATGCCTGGGTTGGCCTGAGAATACGCCCTGATCACCTATTTCAAACTGCATATGAAGGTAGAAACCGAAATCTCCCCTAAGTCTAAATTGGATGGAATGTTTTGCTCCTGAATTGTCTTTATATGAAAAATAATTTGAAGTGGCCATTAAATAATACAGTGCACTTTTTGAGGCTGTTCTTATACAGTGGTACCTCACTACTCATTGTTTATTGGTTCCAGGAGGAGAGATGAGTACTTAGACTTATATACCACTTTACAGCCCTCTCTAAGCGGTTTACAGAGTCAGACTGGTGCCCCCAACAATCTGGGTCCTCCTCATTTTACCCACCTCGGAAGGACGAATCAACCTGGAGCCAGTCAGGATTGAACTCCTGGCAGTGAGCAGTGAGCTAGCCTGCAGGACTGCATTCTAATCAATGCTCCCCCAGGGCTCAATACCAAAAACTATGAGTGCCAAACATTTTTCCCATGAGGCATAATGTAGCAAGCCACAAGGCAGCCGACACTCACAAGTTCTAGCTTGTGCGTTGTATACAAACGAGTACCACAGGACAAAATTTTCAGGTCAAGTACCACATGTGATGAGTTTCAAATAGTAGCAAGGTACCACTGTAGAAGTAAATAAAATAAAGTGAGAATCCTGTGTACAGTGACAATCAGATGTTCTGCTTAGTGAGAAATCATCTCAAATTTCCCTGTGACAAAAAGACACTTGCCCAATTATTTATTTATTTTTAAAAAGCCAAGCCTTTCTTTCCTATATTTAAAAATAGATAGGATAGTTTTAACTTTACGGTGATACGGAAGTGCTGGAAGCTACCGTCAGCACTCGCAAGTAAACCAGATAGGAAATATAAGTAGATGAGCTAACTCCACTTTATTGTAAGGCTACATTAAGAGAACTTTGCAAGTCTGAAAGTGCAAAACTCCTTGTCAGGATTCCAGCAGTTACCCCCAATTAAATTATGAGTCTCCAGCCAAACTTCCAAAACTTCGAAAGGATTTATTGGGACTGCCTGGGTGTAGCCAACTCTGAGACCCATAATTCACTGTCATCCCTGACCCTAGTTTTCCCCCACCCCCTGGGTATGTCATAATTCATATTCTCCAATGGGACACATCCATAGCCCAGAGTCACCAATCATGCTACGGTTTAGCTGTATTTTTAACAACCCGAGCTGGGCCTCAGCTATGGGAGTGCCTTGCTGCTGCTTCTTTGTTGCTGTTCTATAGATCTTACTCCTTTAGCTTGGAAGTCTAGTAATGTCTAGCTCTGATGTGACTTTCTTATCTGATTTATTTATTTTTATCTACTATTTTTTATTTTATGAGTTGACACTCCTGCTGCTTCTTTTTTATTGCTGTTTAGTTAGGGTTGAGTCTCTTTTTCCCTGCCTCTGTTATGTAGCTGCAGGCTAGGCTGCCTGTTATCTGACATTCTCTGTGCAGCGTCTCTACGACTCCACCATGCCTCCCATTACCCCATGCCGTCACCGATACATTTTGATACTTCCTGCATTACCGGTGGTCCTCGACTTACCACCACGATTGAACCCCAAATTTCCGTTGCTGAACGAGACATTTCTTAAGCGAGTTTTCTGCCCCACAAGTGGATGACTGCAGTTGTTAGTAACCCGGTTGTAAAGCGAATCTGGCTTTCCTTGACTTTGCTCGTCAGAAAGTGGCAAAAGGAGATCGGCCCCGAGACACTGCGACCGCCATAAATACAAACCAGTTGCCAAGCATCCAAAGTTGCATCACGTGACCATGGGCAAAACCAATCTATCAATTTTTTCTTACCATCCTAGTCCAGCATATCATTTTGAATAGAATCCTCCGGCCCAAAGCCGTCAAAATGAAACTAATAACCCTTTGGGGTTAAATCTGTAAAAAATCACACTGTTAAAAAACATTTCCCTTACCAGCAGTGCTGTTTCATGTTCATTTGTTTTAAAATATGATGAAAAATATGCAGTATGTGGCTGGCGATTAGCTTTGTTCCTAGCACCCTCTGATTTCCCACATCCCCTTTTTAGCTATCCCAGCCTTCTTGCAAAAACCTTTAACTCAAGAGCAGGGATGCGCAACTCTTTGGTGACTCTTAAGACTTGTGGACTTCAACTCCCAGAATTCCCCCGCCAGGAGGTTTTCAAGAAGAGACCGGACCCTGCCATTTGTCTTGAGTGGTATAGGATCTCCTGCTTGAGCAGAGGCGGGCTAGAACAGTGGTTCTTAACCTGGGCGATATTGCCCTCCAAGGCGATTTTGTTTTCAGGGCGATGGAGCGAAAAGGCGACATGGGGCGAAGGAATGGAAGGGGGGATATGGGTGATGAGCGAGATATATTGGGGGAGAGAGAGAGATCTAGGTAGATAGGTAGGTAGGTAGACAAAAGACAGACAGGTAGGTAGATAGGGCAGGAAGGCAGGCAGGCAAACAGACCTTTTGGATGGATGGATGGACAGGCACCGGTTCAGGTGCGCGGTACAACAATGGGGTGAGCCTGCAGGGGCTGGCGCCTCGAACGCCCCCTGCCGCCTCTTGCGCCCCAAGGGGGTCAGAGGTGCTAAGAGGCGACAGGGGCGCCGAGGTGCTGGCCGCCCTGCAGGTTCACCCATTGACTAGCACTGGCCGGGCGGCGCTCCAATGCGAAGCAGTGGCATGTTATGTGTCGCCACGCACGATTTGATGCCCCCCTGCAGCCTCTTAGTGCCCCTCTGCTGGCCCCTTGGGGATGCTAAGAGGTGCAGGAGGGGCTGTTATGTTGGGGGAGGGGCATGACAACTTCCTCAATGGCTCAAGGGGGCGATTCTTTCAAAAAGGTTAAGAGCCACTGTGCTAGAAGACCCCCAGGGTCCCTTCCAACCCTTTTGTTCTGTTACTCTGCTGGAGAATTCTGGGAGTTGAAGTCCACAAATCTTAAAAGTTGCCAAGGTGGCACATCCCTGCTTGAGTTCCTCCCTCTGCAGGCAAATTCTCCTTTGCTGGCATGCTGCCCCAAGAGACGCCTGATACGCTGCCTGCCTGATCTCCAAAGTTAGCTGGGTTTCCCTGCCTTTCCCC
>CM019152.1:59794449-59828123 GCA_009733165.1 Naja naja | reverse complement strand
AGTTACAGGCAGCTGGAACTTAAGTGCTTAGGCATTTACCAGCCTGCACCACCAAGGCTCTTTGCCACCCATCTCGTTTCAAACGACTCTTCGTCACTCCCAACAGAAGCTTAGAACGCTGCTGAGAGTCACCTGAGGCATGGAATGCGATTTTATTTTGGGGTTTGGAATGTTAATTCGCTTAGTTTGTTTAATACGCTTTTTAGGTAATTTATTGTATTTTCTTTTAATCTGTGAGCCCCACCCCGAGTCCTTTGGGAGAGGGGGCGGCATATAAGTCGAATTAATAAATAAATAAATAAAATAATACAGACAGAGAGATTTCTGGGCTCACTTGGGGCCACTAACCCTAAGGAGGAATACAGATAAACGGGGTCTCTGGTCTTGAAGTTTTCCCCCAAAGGGCAGGGGGACTAGACTGCCCTACCCCTTTCACGTGGGGACCTTCTGCTGGGGCTGTTGGCTGTTCCCTCTTCCTCCAAGCCCTTCGTGAGTGCATGGGCAGGGAGGAAATAGGGCTTTTTAGCTGTGGCCTCATTGTAAGGACAATATCACTCGGGGGTCCCTGAGCTTGGGGTTTTTCCTTGCAGCAAGTTTCATGACCCAACTAGGTAACCTCATCAGTGCTAGAAGGGAATGAGGTTTGCTCTCTTTTTTTATATGCCAGTGCTTTGTTGGTGGGAGTTTTCTTGGTGGTCGCTCAGTGAGACGGTTTGAGGTGCTAGTTCCTGATTAGGATGGCTGTTTACAGGTTGGCTCTTGCTCTTAACCTCTGTTTATCTTGATTGCTTGCATTGGTGTCAGGTGGTGAAAGCTCTGCAGGAAAGGAAGCCCAGAAAGCACCGGGGCACTAAACCCCTCAATTCTGCTCCTTCCTCTCTTTATCCTCCTCCTCTCCGCAAACCCCACTCCCTTGTAGCACTGATGATGTCCCCTAGATGGGTGATGAAATGTCTGCAAGAAACTAACGGAGCTCAGAGAGCACCAAGGACCCCATAGTTCTCCTGCTCCTCCACCCCCCTCCTAGCACTGATGATGTTCCCTAGATGGGTGATGAAATGTCTGCAAGAAAGTAACCGAGCTCAGAGAGCACCAAGGACCCCATAGTTCTCCTGCTTCTCCACCCCCCTCCTAGCACTGATGATGTTCCCTAAGATGGGTGATGAAATGTGTGCAAGAAAGTAACGAGCTCAGAGAGCAACAAAGATGGCACCAGTACTTCTCTTCCTCCTCCTCCTCCTCCTTGCAAACCCACTCCCTTCTAGCACGGATGGTGTTACCTGGTTGGGTCATGAAACGTCTGCAGGAAAGCAAACCCAGGTCAGGGAGCCCCCAACGACCCTCGGCTACCAATCCCGTGCCCCACGAAACCAGAGAGGCCGTGTTTCTGTCTTCCATTTCCCTTAACTTCTCTTCCCCAGTGATCGACATCAAACTTGAAAAGCCTCAAGAACAGCCAGTCAGTGAAGGAGGCTGTTCCTGCTAATAGTGTGTTGGGGTTTTTTTGTTTGTTTGTTTCTGTTTCGGTTTTTCCTTCCTTCCTTCCTTCCTTCCTCAAACCATCACTGGCTTCTGCCCTTCCCTCCCTCTCTCCTCGGGACACCCCTCTCGACAGCCGTGTGACGATTGCCTTGCCCCCACCTCCTCCTCCACCACCACCACCACCACTCAACCCCAGCACGGATCCTCATCGCTGCCTGTCTCGTGAAGATGACCCGTTAAGCTTCACAAGCACAAACGAAAAACACACACACGCACACACACACACACACACACACACAAAAGTCGGTGTCTTCATTGCATCCAGAAGGAAAAGTGGGGGAGTTTGCAAGAGCCCAAGCCACCCTACCGTAATTCCAGTAGTTCTAGAAAGTTGAGTACAACTTTTGGGTGAAGGTCTGTTCCTTTTTTTGTCTTTTTTGTCTTTTTTCCTTTTTTACAAAGAGAATTAAAACGTTGCACTTGTCAAATGGATGGAAAGTGGGAGAAGGGGGGGGGCGGGGTAAGGATGGCACTTGGCTTTTGCCAGCAGGGTAGAAAACGCCCGTCGCAGGCCGCACAGAGTTACGGAAGAGCAAAACCTAACGAGAGACGGTGCTGGCCCTTTCAAGTCCGACAACCCGTTTGCTTTTGGGACAAGCAAAAACTCCAAAAGATGGCTTGTTAAAACCGTGCGTGGTTTACTACTTTTACAGCGCCAACAAACTGCCTTTCGGCATCAGCTGGCAAGATGCTTCTTTTCTTTTTTTTTCTTTTAAAGGTGCACACGGTTCCAGATCTTCCGTGTGACACCCCACTTAAGGGCTTAGAAAAACCCACTCTTGGTTCCTTGGAGAAGCCCCACAGTTACACTGGGACGCAGCGCAGTCTCTGGTTGGGTTTGGGGTTTTGGGGTTTTTTTTTTTGGCCTTTCTGGGAATATTTTCAGAGCCAGGCACCTTGTATGGTGGGTGGGCTTAGAAAACAGTTCGGGCCTGTTTTGAAGAGAAACGACCGAAGCGAAATCCGTTTTGAAAATAAGAGGCATGTACACTACGACCAAGCTTGTAAGTTCTCCTGTAAAGTGAGGAAGGAGGACCAGGATAATAAATGAGGCCGTTTTGGCAGCTCAAATCTCAGCTGTGGAGGCAGGGAGAGTGATAAAAGTCCATTTTTAAAAGCCCCTCTTGAAAGGATGATGGGGGCAGGTGGGGTTGCATAAGATGGAAACAGAGCTTTCAATTATGCAGGCTGTTGCCTTTCAGCATTATTATTGTTTTTGTTTTCTTTTTTTATATTCGGTCTTGAGCCTATGTATGTACTGCATCATTGGGTTAAGTAACCGTTTGTTTAGTATTATGCTTAACTACAATTAACGGTGATTTCCTTCAATATTTATTTTCTCTGCTTTAAATTTGTTTAGCGTTCAAGAAGGTTTTCTCTCTGTCTTCTTTCTTTCTTTCTTTCTTTCTTTCTTTCTTTCTTTCTTTCTTTCTTTCTTTCTCCTTCCTCCCTTCTTTCCCTCTTTCCTTCCACCCTCCCTCCCTCTCTCTCTCTCTTTCTGAATTGGTTAATCCATTTAACTCTTTGGCAATGTTGCAAAATTCCACGATTTCGGAAACAGACATGCATTCTGTCTCATGTACACAGACAAGACACACACACAAGACACACCCACGCTACAGAAGTGCACTCTTAATAGTACTAGTCATTGTGAAGTTGCTACATAAGTTAACACAATTGTAAATACATTGTTTGCCAGGAGAGTTTGTGGAGGGAAGGGGGGGGCGATGTGGGAAAAGCTTCCCGACTCCCTTTTCTCGCCAGGGCTGGTGTTTGAAAAGGCAGCCCAGCTCGGTTCAGAGGCCTCAACACAAAGTCTCCCACCACCCCCACCCCATCCCCCTTTGCATTGTGGAGTCAGAATGGCAAATCCATCACTTTGACTTGAGTTTCCAGTAACTTTGCATAATCTCATGTTAAAAGGGCAGATTGACATACAAATGCTTTTAATGCAATATTGAAGAGGTGATTTTTCTTTTTCCTTTTTTCGAAGTAGCATGTCTAGAAATAAATGTTTAAACTATGGCAACCGACGATGAACTTAATCCTGAAAAGAAACTCAAAAGGAGACTGGGCTACTTTTTGTTTTTTTTTTTTTCCTTCCTTGTATCGTTGTTATTCTACATGTGCAGAAAGTTTAAACAAAGAATCCCATCTCGCTGCTTTTGAATAACTTGAGTTTTCTGTGGTTTGGGTTCTTCGAGCAATTAAATGTGTACACGGGTTGGATTTTTTAAAACATGCACAGAATTTTTTGCTTCCAATAAAGTATCTAATCAAAACACTACAAGAAAAAGGTTTCTCCCTGTTGTTTCTTTTGCTTCCCCTGTTCCCCATCACTGGCCTCGGTAGTTGTTGGCTTGTTTTGAACTGGGTGCCAGAGCTGAGCATCACATCAGTTCTTTGGTCTCCAGATGGGAAGGAAGCGTGCAACTCCCAAGTAAGACAGAGTTTCTCAACCTTGCCAACTTTAAGATGGGTAGACCTCAATTCCCATAATTCCTCAGCCAGCATACATAAGCATACAGATTTACTACAGTGATTCACTTAACCGCCATAAAAATGGTAACATTGGTTCTGATTCTGCTTATGACCACAACGATAGAAATTCCAGGCCTAATTGTGATTGTTAAGTTGATGGCTGCTTGTAAAGCTGCTTTGTGAAAACAACTAATTCGCAGCTATTCAGATTGTTGACAGAGCAGGCACAAAAACAGCCAGGGAAGAAGCCTGGGAAACGGGCCTCTGAATCTTTTTTAAATATTTATTGTTGTATTTTAGTTGTGAGCCGCCCCAAGTCCTTTCAGAGAGGCAGCGGCATACAAGTCCAATAATAATAATAATAATAATAATATAATAATAATCAAGAGTGCTGATTTACCACCAGTTTTATCAATTACTTAGGAAGCGAGGGCTGGGCAGGCCAAGCAAACAACAGCCAACCACGTGATAGCCAGCCATCAATACCCCACCCAATCAACAAAATAAAAAGCCACACAACCACACACCATATAAACACTGCACACAGAACAGCCCAAAGCACCCGCTCTGCTAGAGAGAGGTTTCCCCGAGGATGGGCTCCAGCACCATGAGTCCAAAACCTCCGGTCCCAGTGACCGATCCAAATTGGATCCTGCAACATCCTGGGACACGTAGATTAGCTTTCCGTTGCAAATGAGATTTAGCTTGTTCCTTTTTCTTTGTATTGTACAGTCTTTGTTTTACACTTTAATTCCCATGTTTTGCATAGTGATGCTTTTTTGTGATCAGGAATAGTCTGTGTGTGTGTGTGTGCCCGTGCATTAGCCACCATTCATAAATGACCGTTTCAAGACTGATTTTTTTTTTTACATTCCTTGAGAAACAGCAGTGGTTAAATAGCAGACCTGTTGACTGAATGAAGCAGCTGCATGGAAGGCCAAATGCTGTTATTTAGTCTGTTCCTTACTTACCGGGAGGAAGTAATTGGAAAATAAACACAATTCTTTCCTTCCCTTAAACACACAAACGAACAATCCTGATGTTAATTTTTTTTTCAGGTAAGCTTTCATACTCCCTCTAAGTTAAATGCAGATGAGCTTTAAATACATTTTTTGGGGGGGGAAGCAGAAGCCTAATTAAAACAGCTTTTTTTTAAATTGAGATGCTTGCATCTCCTTACAATGCTTATTTAAAATGAATATTCAACAGGTGCCGTTTGGCGGCTGACCGGCACCGGATTGAACCAGAAGGAAAGAAACCCAAGATTGCAGTGTGATGATGTGGAAAAACAGACAACAGCCAGGCACTCTGTTGAAGAGCAAGGTTTTTTTTTTAATCCTTAAATAATTATTCTTCCAAAATATACATTATTATTATTATTATTAGTGCTTTGAGCGTTCGATGGAATCAAGCCGCAAACTAACAAACTGGGATATGGTGGCCACATAGCACGCAGAGAGAAGCAAAGCAAGGTGTGTTTGTGCTGTGGCTAAAGGGGGAGGCCCTGCTGGCCCACTTCCGGGCTTTCTTGGGAAGCCCCCAACCCACCAGCTGAGGCAGAACCTGCCGCAGGGATGGGATGCCCTCAGGAGAGCCACCGCTGGCTTAAAAAAACCCTCATCCATCGAGAGCCACGGGGCACCCCTTCCTGGCGGTTTCCCTTGTGAAAAAGCAAGTTGTTTTCTTCAAACCCAAAATGACTCCCTTTCGTATGCAACTCTCGTTCCGTGATGTGCCTGGATATGTGCAGGAAATGCTCCCTCTAAATAACTAGGGAAGTTGTTTGTGTGTGTTTTGTTAGATCCAATTTGGCCTCCTTTTGTGAGATTTCTATGTATGTATGTATGTATGTATGTATGTATGTATGTATGTCATGGCTGTTAAGGAAAGCGATTGGTTAATCTGGAAACAAGGATTACCCTTGCAACCAAGAAGGATCTTGCAAGTATTTCCTGGGGTGAGTCATAGCTCTGTTGCTGCTAGCAATTGTGATTATTTGGGGGGAGGGGCAGAAATCTCTTGCTGACCTGGCAGTGTTTCAGTCATTTAGCTGTGCCAACCCCACAATGGGTCTGTGCGAAGGCAGCATTTTCACGCCTTCCAAAGACGAAGCAGCAACTGGGCTCCGAGGGCACCTTTGTGGCGGACACACGGAAATAACCCTGGACAAATTGGAGCAAGGTGCAAAAATGGTCCTTTCGATTTTTGAATGTGTTAAGATTGCAATCCAGACTTTCCTCCCAGAGTTCACTGCATGCAGAACTCCTTCCTCTTTATTTTTTACCCACAATACCCCTGTGAGGTAGGACTGAGCACAACTAGCCCCAGGTCACTGAGTGAACATCGACGGACTCGACCCCAGTTCTTCCCAACTCAGACAGGAAGCAGTCCAAGGCACCCTCAGCTCCAAAAAAAAGAGAGCATATTCATGGTGCATGTTCACACGGTTCATTCCTTAACCTCGAACCCAGCACTCGATAACCAAGGACCAGGAAAAGGCGGCTATAATCTCGCCGGATGCCTTTTCCCAGGGTGGCTGAGAGGCGCTCCCACTGTTCGCATGCCCACTCAACCTGCGCATGGCTAAACATCACATTCTGGTTCACACGACAAAAATATCTGGGTTCAACTGTCAACAAGCCAGCTTCGCTTTGCCCTGGTACATAGCAAAAGAGCAGGGGACCACAATGGTCTGTGCGAAAGACTTTGGGAGACCAGGCAAAGAGATGCTGTGAAGGGAAGGGTTAGATAAGAGACCGCATAACCCTCAGCTGCATAACGGGTGGGACAAGAGGCTCAGAAGAGACTCCCCTTAGCTTCTCAGTCTGTAAAGGAGAGAGGGGAGAATTGTACTTTCAGAATAACAAGAACTGGAAGGGTCCTTGGAGGTCTTCTAGTTCAACCCCCTGTTCCATTTCAGACAAATGGTTGCGCAAACGGACAAACTGAATGGACTTAGCTGAAGTGGAGTCCAGCCACAGGATGTAGCAACTGTCAACATAACTTTTCAGATCTCCCACCATAAGAAGTGGAGGAGATGGCAAGGTGGCTAACAAGGGTGGGTAAAGGAATTGTGCCCACGGGGTGTGGTTAAAAAAAAAAAAGCTCCCAAGATCCTGCACAATGATGCAATTGAGTCTGGATTTTTGTAACGCGCAGCCACAAACAAAACAAAACGGAGCTTCGGTTGCACCCGTTGTGGCAACAACATCTTGACTTTTCTGAGCATACCCTAGTGGAAGGGGACATCCCTAGAGAAGAACATGCCCCACCTCAAGGATACACAAGGCACCGTTGCAAATACATTAAGCCAGAAATCGAAAAAGAGGGGAGTCTCCTTTGTGCACTGAACCTGGTTACGGAAAACTAAGCAGGACTTGGCCCTGAGCTGCAAAAAAAGGCTGAGATTCCACCTTAAGCAAGGATGTTATGGGAACATAGATTGTGTGTGAGGTGCAGAAAGAGAGTTTACAAAAGATTCAGGCCAGATTAAATGGATTTCCAAGCAGGCGGTCCCTCCTCACGTAACCCTCTAAATTCCCCATGGAAATGGGGCAGGATCGGCAGTCTTCTGGCCTTCCCTAGTTTTGCCCCAGGGAGCCTAAATGAACCAGGGAGGGCCTAGCAGTGCAGCATGGGAACTATTGGCCACGGGTTACTGTGCAACACAGCAGGTGCTTTAAAAAACCTTCCCAAGGATCTTGCAAAAGTCCCGGGAATTTTATGTGCCAAGTGACCCCATCCTCTTTGGTTCTCTCTCTTCGCTTTTGAAATGGGGGGGGGTCTCACCAGGAAAAAAAAGGGGGGGGGAAGAGTCAGCCAAGCCGAGCTGGCTGGTCTACCGAAAAGCAGAGGGGTCAGAACCAGCAAGGCATCCACATGAATGAGCCCAGGGCGGCCCCCGTGGCCGCTCCAGCGAGGAGACCCAGAGCCATCTGATCTCCGGAAACGCGGTGTGGGTCTTCGCGGATGATGACGTGGGTCATTCCGGGGGCTGCGAGACAGAAAAGGAGGAGAAACGGCATCAGGGGCAAATTGTTCTGAGCAAGGCTTTGTGAGACCGTAATTGATCACATGCTTAGTTAAAACAACTCTTGTTTTATTTCAACACTGGGAATTATGTGCATTCCCAGCCCTTAATGAGTCCCAAATAGTCCCTCAAGATAAGCACCCACCTGTCTCTCCTTTGAATTGCTGCCAACAACTAAAGTGCCAAATGAACTGTAAAAAAACAACCGAAGTACAAAATCCACACAGCTTCAAGGTTTAATCCAAACAGAGCAAACGACTTTGCTTCCTGCAAAGGTTTCTCTACCTTTGCACTTCCTTTATGTCTTATGGGAGGGGCCAATCATCTCCAAGCCTTACTCCCCGAGTTGCCCCTTTCGTCTTAACTGTTCTTGCCTTCTGGCAGCTCTGCACAAGCGCGCGCTGGGAACAGGCTCCTGCTGTTCCTCTGCCTCGCTGCTGTCAGATTCTGGAGGTTCCGGAGTCGGCACATAACTCCCAGAAGGCCCTGGCTCCCTCTCTGCATCAGACGCAGGACCCTCGTCCGAGTCCTCCCCAGACTTCCAGACTGGCCCATGTTCCTCCCCACTATCCGAGTCTGCTGCCCTCACCCCCTGGCGAACCACAACACAAAGCCTAACCACCCCCTGGCGAGGTTTTTAACTTGAAATGCAGGAACGTTCCAGAATTGTAAAGGTAGTCCTCAACTTAAAAGGCCACAAGGGAGCCGAACGTTTCTCTTGCTAAGCGAAACCGTTGTTGGGGGTTTTTTGCCCCATTTTGAGGGTCTTTCTTGCTACAGTTACTAAGTGAATTACTGCGGTTGTTAAGTCAGTCACATGGTTGTTAAGTGAATCTGGCTTCCCTTTTCACTTTCCTTGTTGCAAAGTCGTAAAAGGGGACTGCATCCGTCATAAGTACGAGCCAGTTGCCAAGCTTCTGAATTTTGATCACACGGGATCAGTGCGGGATCATCCTCACCCCATGGGGATGCTTGTAACGATGGTAAGTGCAAAAAAACAGTTACAAGTCTTTTGTTTCCCAGTTGTAACTTTGAACAGTCACTAATCGAACTGTTGTAGGTCGAGGACTACCTGTAATAGAGATTTTTTAAAAAAATAAATCTCCTTTTGTTGCATCTGTGGCAATACCCAAGTAGGCCACCAGATGTCCTTTCAGCCCTCAAGATGCGTAGAAGCCCAAAAGGGATGGCAGATTTTGGAGAAATTGGAATTTAATACAGACTAGCATCAGTGCATCAGCTGAAGAAGGGTGTCAGGATTCCGGCAGTGACCCCCAATTAAATCATGAATCTCGAGCCAAACTTCCAAAACTCAAAAAAGGATTTTTTCAGAGTTAACATGCTGGCACTGCCTGGGTGCAGCTGACTCTGAGGCACGTAATTCATTGTCACCCTTGACCCTGGTTTTCCCTCCACCCCTCTGTGTGTATCATAATTCATATTCTGCAATGGAACACATCCATAGCCCAGAGTCATCAATCAGGCTCTGTAGTTAGATATTTGCACGGCAGAAACTTCGGTCACCTAGTTACTATCTTTGAAAACATTCATGGAATGCACTTTCGGTTTGCAAGCTGCTGCACTGCTCCCCCCTCCCTTTCTGTTGGCAACTCTAAAAAGACCATAGAAATATTTTATGAGTTGACAAAGGGAACAATTCAGGGCTCCTGTTGGTCCAGACAGCTGGGCAAAACACTGTTACTCTGACCCTACCCTCTGAAATGGTATTGGGTTTCCTGCCGGACCGGGGTTGGGGGTTGGACTAGAAGACCTCCAAGGCCCCTTCCAACTCTTATGCTGTAAAACAGCCATGTTCCAAGGGCCTGCAGGGCCAGTGAAGGGTGCTTAGGGCACCAGGCTTAGAAAGCAGGAATTGTGGTGCTGGAGTGGCTTCACTTAGCAACCGTAGCAAGAAAGGTCATAAAATAGGGCAAAACTCGCTTTCTAACGCCTGTCTCGCTTAGCAGCAGAAGTGTTGGGCTCCATTGTGGCCATATGTTGAGGACTACCTGCAGTTGGATCCCTCCTTTAAACGTGAACTGAGGGGTGAACGGTGCCAAGAGAGGGATAAACGGAGAGGAGCTGCCAAGACCTACCGACATACGGGTTGCCGTAGTAATCCGAGCTGACGTACATGGCCTGGTGCGAGTCGAGAGGTACTGTTTGGTAGTAGTCATCGTAAGGGTCGTAGAGGTGAACCTGGAACACAGAAAGGCAGCCCAACATCAGCACCTGAGATCCCAAAGCACCTGGGGTCCCCTTGGGCTGCGGGCACAGAATAGTGAGGGACCTTCAAGGCCATCAAGTCCAACCCTGTTCCTCCCACACGGCAAGTTTCCCTAACCTGCGCCCCAAGAGGGGCCTGCCAGCTCTCCAAATGTTGTGGATCGCCAGCAGCAGGTGTGGACGGCTGAGGCCTCGGAGAGCGAGGACTCAGATGAGGGGCCTGCGTGTGAGGCAGGGATGGGGCCAGGACCATCAGGGAGTGGAGTGCTACCTTCGGAGTTGGGAGGCTGGCAGCAGTGAGGAAGAGGTCCCTGAGGAGCCTGTGCCCAGTGCGCGTGTGTGCAGGGCTGCTCGAAGGAAAGAGCAGCTGCAGCAGCACAGGCGACTCAGGAGTAAGGCTGCAAGGTAATGGCCCCTCCCTTAAGAGATAAAAGCCAGCTGAGAAACCAGAGCTCTTTGCAGGAAGCAAAGAAGTTTTTGCACTCAAGCCTTGTGAACGTTCGGAGTATCTTGGTTGGTGTTTGGAGACTCTTTGGTTTATTGTTTAGGAACTTTATCTGTTGTTCTTGGCAGCCTTGCAAAAACTTGGCAAGGCTCTTTCTTATCGGAGCTAATTAGTTGGAAGTAGCCTTTTATCTGTGAAGAAACAGGATTCGTATATAAAACATTAAAAGGTTATCCTGGTACCTTTGTCATGTGTTTGCTCTCTGGGAACCAGGTTTGGGTCAGAACACCAAGGTGAGCCAAAGTTACAAACCAAAGACCCAGCAGCTAACACGACTTATTATAAAGTTACGGGGATAGAAATTTGAACGTTGGAATGCACATCCTGCCTCCCTTCTTTTCTCTTCATAAGAACTAAGGAGAATTAAGCTTGGGATGCTTTGTTAAATTGTATTTCTGTCCTGGAAGCAGATTTCTCTTCTCTGATCATGGCTTGGTTGCAGCTCTCGCATCTTGTCCCTCCAAATCAGGAGGAAGAGGAGGAAGAAGAAGAAAAGAGGAGGAGGAAGAAGAGGAAGAGGAAGAGAGGTGATTAAGAAAATATTGGAATGTGCAGAAATGAGTAGATTAACAGTGGCAATTAGAACAAGAAGAAATGTTGAATCTTCTTTCTCTTTCAAACTTAATGATATATTTTATACCGTCTGGGAACGATGGTACAATTGGTTAGATAGGAAATAAGATAAAGATAAGTAATCATTAAATAGAGGCCATAGATGGAACAAAATATATTTGGGTATAAGTCATTATCTGTTAGAATGTATATAGGGTAAAGACCACCACAGGTAGTTGTTAAGGAATAATATACCTTTAATGTTTTGATGTTTTATGTTTGTGTGTTTGATATTTTGTTTTATCTTTTTAATATAATAAAAGTTAATAAAGTTTATTTTTTTAAAAAAAGAACAAGAAGAAATGGAGTATTATAAGATTTGGGATTTATTGTATAAATGGCTGGAAAATAAAGTTAGAAATTAAATGATATTTTTATAATGACATATAATGATATATAATGCTGAATCGGCTATAATATGAATGTAAACTTAGTAAGAAATGTATACAAATATTAATATGTGCACAAGATACATGTACCCAGTTGACACACTGTATAAGTGAAAGATGGTTTTATTTATTGTTTTTGTTATAAAAATAAAAAACTTTTATTAAGAAAGAACAAGAAGAGGAGAAGAAGAGGAGGAGGAGGAGGACGAGGAAAAGGAGGAAGAAAGACAACGGTGGGGTTGTCTTCTCTCTGAGCTTCTTGGTTTTGTTGCAAACATTTCATGATCCAACTAGGTAACATCATCGGACTAGAAGGGAGTGTAGTTTGTGGTGTGGAAGAGGACTGTGGAATCCATGGTGCTCTGAGGTTGGTGGGTTTTTTTGTAGACATTTCATGACCTAACTAGGTAACATCATCAGTGCTGCAAGAGAGTGGGGTTTGCAGAGAGGAGGGGGAGAAGGAGGAGAAAGAGGACAACTGTGGGATCCTTGTGGCCTCTCAGCTTCGTTGTTTTCTTGCAGACATTTCATTATCTGACTAGGTTACATCATCAGGGCTGGAAGGGAGTGGGTTTGCAGGGAGGACGAGGAGGACTGGGGTATTTGGTGTTCTCTGAACTTGGTGGGGGTTTTGCAGACATTTTATTCCCTGACTAGGTTACATCATCAGGGCTAGAAGGGAGTGGGGTTTAGGGAGAGGAGGAGGGGAACTGTGGGGTCCTTGATGCTCTCTGAGCTTGGTTGTTTCCTTACAGACAGATTACAGATAATCAGAGCTGGAAGGGACCTTGTAGGTCATCTAGTCCAACCCCCTGCCCAAGCAGGAGACCCTACACCATTTCTGACAGATGGCAGTCCAGTCTCTTCTTAAAAGCCTCCAGGGATGAAGCTCTCACAACTTCGGAAGGCAACTTCTGTTCCATGGGTTGGTGGTTCTCCCTGTCAGAAAGTTTCTCCTTATTTCCAGGTTGAATCTCTCCTTGTTCAGTTTCCATCCATTATTCCCTGTCTGGCCTTCAGACATTTCATTACTCATCTAGGTAACATCACCAATGGGGTTTGCTCTCTGTATACCTCATTCCCTTCCAGCGCTGATGGTGTCCCCTAGTTGGGCAATGACACATCTGCAAGAAAGCAACCAGGCAGCACCAAGCTGTGGGGAGGGCTGAGAGCCAACAGGGGAGATGAAAGGGGGGATCTTATCCATGCAAAAGTGAGCCACCCACAGCTCTGGAGGCCTCCAGCGTTTGCAGTTTGTCCATCAGTCCATCTCAAAATGACATTCGGTAAAACCCTGTTCCCCTCTATCCCTGATGCTGTTCCCTAGTTGGGTCATGAAATGTCTGCAAGAAAACAACCCAACAGCATCAAGGCCAAGGACCCCACACTCTCCTCCTCCTCCTCTCCACAAATCCTCCTCCCTTCCAGCCTGATGGTGTTACCAACTTGGGTCTGGAAACATTAGTAGAAAACAAGGAAGATCAGACAGCACCAAGGACCCCATATTCCTTCTCCTCCTCCTCCTCTTTCTCCTGCTCCTCCTCCTTCACTTCCTCTCTCCTCCTCCTCTTTCTCCTCTTTCTCTTTCTCCTCCTCTTTCTCCTTCTTCTTCTCCTTCTCTTTCTTGCTCCTCGTCCTTCTCATCCTCCTTGCAAACCCAATTCCCTTCTTGCACTGATGATGTTCCCTACTTGGGTCATGAAACATCTGCAAGAAAGTAATCAAGCTCAGCGAGCACCGAGAGTCACACAATTTAATCTCGAGTTCTTAATATTTTCTTCTATCAGAGCATTCAATAATGTTGAGTTACGCCCACCCACCCCCTCTACCTTCAAGAAAAAGCCACAAAGGAGGCTCACCTGGGTTGCTTTAGCCTCCAAAATGGCCATCTTCCAGGCTCTGCGGACAAAAACAGAAAAAACAGGTGAGCCCACTTGTCTCTGCCAAAGGGAAAGTGGTGGATTTAAACCCCACCCCTCCTCCTATCACCCCCTTTCCTACCAGCCCCTGCAAGAATGAAACTATAGAAATCTTGCAGGGGGCTGGTGCAAGTTCCAAGATTGGCAACTGACTCACATTTATGACGGTTGCTGTGTCCCAGGATCCCTTTTTGTGACCTCCTATCAAGCCAAGCCCACGGGGAAGCCAGATTCGCTTAACGGCCGTGTTACTAACTTAACAACCGCAGTGATTCACTGAACCACAGTGGCAAGGAAGGTCGTAAAATGAGTCAAAATCCTCCTAACAACTGTCTCCCTTAGCAACATAAAATTGGGCTCAAGTGGCATCGCAAGTCGAGGATTGCCTGTATTCTGGAGCAGTGTTTCTCACCGTGGGCAACTTAAAGAAGTGAAGGTGTCAATTCCCAGAATTCCCCAGCCAGCATAGCATCAATAGCACAGCTGGCTGGAGAATTCTGGGAATTGAAGTCCACACATCTTCAAAACCACCAAGGTTGAGAAACACTGGTATAGAGTCTCCTGCTTTTGAGCAGGGGGTGAGACTAACTGACCTCCAAGGTCCCTTCCAGCTTTAGGATTCTATGTAAGTCTTATCCAATGCAGCAGTTTTTCTATGGGTGGAATCCATGACAGTCCCACCAGCAGGAATCTGAGTTGGAAACCTCTGGGCTGGTGAAGCTCTGCATTAGGGTTGAAAGTGTTCCTCAAACAGATACCTGATTAACAGAGTAGGAAGGGACCTTGTAGGTCATCTAGTCCAACCCCCTGCCCAAGCAGGAGACCCTACACCATTTCTGACAGATGGCAGTCCAGTCTCTTCTTGAAAGCCTCCAGGGATGAAGCTCCCACAACTCCCTAAGGCAACTTCTCTTCCATGGGTGGATTGTTCTCACTGTCAGAAAGTTTCTCCTTATTTCCAGGTTGAATCTCTCCTTGGTCAGTTTCCATCCATTATTCCTTGTCTGGCCTTAGGGGGCCTTGGAAAATAGCTTGACCCCCCTTCTCTCTGGGGCAGCCCCTCAAATATTGGAAGATGCTATCCTGTCTCCCCTGGTCCTTCTCTTCCCTAGACTAGCCAGGCCCAGTTCCTGCAACCATTCTTCGTATGTTTCAGCCTCCAGTCCCCTCATCATCCTGGTTGCTCTTCTCTGCACTTTTTCTAGAGTCTCAACCTCTTTTTTATAATGTGGTGACCAAAACTGGATGCAGGACTCTAGGTGTGGCCTTACTAAGGCTTTATAGAGTGCCTCACCAAACGGGAAGTGGGAATGTAAAGACCTTCCTGTCACCTTTTGCTCATCCTGGTGACATAGCTGTGAACTCTCCTAGAGGGAGATTATCTTAATCCTGGCTTCACCATGACCTCAAGGTCACTGGAGGCTTTCAGAGCACCTTGAGTCATAGGTCTAAGCAGGATTGGCCGAGATGTCACGCTCCTGCCACCTCCGGCTAGCCCTGGAGGGTGATCGGCGTGCCAAGATCTCTTATTGCTGCAGAGATTGTCTAATGCAGGGAAGAAGCTCAGAAGGGGCCCATTTGAAGTTGTCCCCTCCTGTGCTGGTTGTCAGCATTCCCAGGTATTTTTCCTAGGTATCATGCAGCACATTCACATCATATGGGGGAAAATAGGGTCAATTTATTCTCCAAAGCCCCTGAAGGCAGGACAAGAAGCCATGGATGGAAAGTGATCAAGGAGAGAATCCACCTGGATCTAAGGAGAAATTTCCTGGCAGGGACAATAATTAACCAGTGGGACTGCTTGTCACCAGATGTTACGGGTGCTCCACCACTGGAGGCTTTTAAGAAGAGACTGGACAGCCATTTGTCTGCAATGGTATAAAGTCTCCTGCCTGAGGAGCGGGTTGGACTAGATGACCTCCAAGGTCCTTTCCAGTTCTGTTATATTTCAGTAAAAAGGAGTAAAATATAAAACAGAATATATAAAATCTGAAATCTTAGTCAGAAGATTACAAATGTATATCTGAGTTGCAAATACACGTAGTCCTCAGCTTGCGGCCACAATTGAACCCAAAATTTCTTGTTGCTAAACGAAACAGTGAAGTGAATTTCACCCATTTTATAATCTCTTGGGGCCACAGATCTTAAGTAAATCACAGCAGTTGTTCAGTTAGCAACCCGGTTGTTAAGTGAATCTGGCTTCCCCATGGACTTTGCTTAGCAGGCGAGTTTGATGGTGTGCTTGCCAGGTAAGGAGTGAATGGACGGGGAGGGGCGGGGCGGGGCCAGCCAGTGGCACAATTTGCCGGTTCTCCGGACTGTGCAGAATCATCACAACCGCTTCTATAGAACCGGTCCGACCAGGTAGAATTCCACCCCTGCCCATAATGATTCTGTTAAAAGTTTTCACATTTTCCAACACGAAAGTCACGCCATCCCACCGAGCCCTTAATCCTCTCCATCCTTTTTAGGAGAGGTTTAATCTGAATATCTTCCCTACATCTTTTCCAGAAATTTAAGGTCAATACAAGTCACTCTGTGGTGGATAATTTCCAGCCTGGATGAGAACAGAAATCGGGAATGCTCTTTTCTTCTGGTTTGCAATAACCCCAAACAACGAGATGGAAATTTTTTCAAGAGAGCAGAGAGCTTTGTGTTCCCAACAGGAGCTCCCAAAAGATGCAATCGGCATAAATAACCAAATAAATAACATTTAGATGAAGGAACCAAACAGAGGTGCCTTGAACCGTGAGATGTCCGTCACATAAAGGGGTCAGGGCTTCAACCCCAGCCTCGTGGCTGCCATCTTGATTTTTCTGACCCTTTCCTGAAGACCCAAAACTTACAATGCATCGTCTTCACTCTCGGCACACAGCATGGTCTTGGGACCATCCCTTTGAACGACGCATATCAGGCACTCCCGAGTTTTCCCTTCTGGAGGCTGGATATCTAGAAAGACAGGAGAGGAGACATAAAGCAGGCAGGTTTTCTTTCTGTTTCTATCCCAAGTGTCTAGACCTCAAGATCTTGAGCTTGGATAGAGCTCAAGGGGTCATGTTAATGGGACTTTTCCCCCTAATCCTGTTTCCTCTTCATTAAAGTTGAGTGGGAAATGCTGGTCAAAATATCATCATCCATTTAATGACCCCATAATCTCTTGTAGGGTGGAACCTGGCCAACTGAATGGAGCTGAGTGTTTTAATGGCCGGATGCCCTCCCTGTCACCAGTGCAGAGTTTTCTTCAGCCAAATATATTCTGATCGTGCCCAGAGAGAGAAATACCTGCTTCTACCTAGGATTGAAATTTCAGCCTCCTGATTGTGAGGCAAGAAGTCCACTGCTAGGCCACCGCACCACTCCAAATGGGGATCAAAATATGTCATAATATTATTACAAATGGAGTTTTTTTCATTATCGCGCCTGGGATCAACATTCGGAATCCCAATAGTCTCGGAATTAATTGGGATAATTATTTCACTTGTCCCCGCTAAAAGCTGCGGGAAACACACCCGGGGTGTCATAAATATGAACCACTTTCCAAGCATCCAAATTTTGATCATCGTTTGGGAGGGTCTGCATGTCAGCATTAAAATGCATCTCTTCAGAAAGGCATTTGGTGGGGGGAGGGAAATCAGATACCCCCCCAAAAAAACATTAGAAACTTTTGGTTGGGGAATTCTGGGAGTTGAAGTCCACACAGTTTCTAGTTGCTGAGACTGAGTAACACTGCTTTAGAGCATCAGGTGGTTCAGATTAACAGAGTTGGAAGGGGTCTTGCAGGTCATCTAGTCCAACCCCCTACCCAAGCAGGAGATCCTACACCATTTCTGACAGATGGCAGTCCAGTCTCTTCTTGAAAGCCTCCAGGGATGAAGCTCCCATAACTTCCGAAGGCAACTTCTGTTCCATGGGTTGACTATTCTCACTGTCAGGAAATTTCTCCTTATTTCCGGGTTGAATCTCTCTCCTTGATCAGTTTCCATCCATTATTCCTTGTCTGGCCTTTGGGCGCTTTGGAAAATAGCTTGACCCCTTCCTCCTCCCTGTGGCAGCCCCTCAAATATTGGAAAACTGCTGTCCTGTCTCCCCTGGTCCTTCTCTTCCCTAGACTAGCCGTCCCCAGTTCCTGCAACTGTTCTTCATATGTTTTAGCCTCCAGTCCCCTCATCATCCTGTTTGCTTTTCTGTGCACTTTTTCTAGAGTCTCAACATCCTTTTTTACATCTCTTCTTTGTGGCAGCTCCTCAAATATTGGAAGACTGCTATCCTGTCCTCCTTATCCTTCTTTTCCTTAAACTAGACATGTCTTCTGCCCATCCATGATTCACTCAGATGTCTTTCTTTCTTTCTTTCTTTCTTTCTTTCTTTCTTTCTTTCTTTCTTTCTCCCCTTCTTTCTTTCCTTTCATCTTTCTTTCTCTCCTTCCTTCCTTCCTTCCTTCCTTCTTTCTTTCTTTCTTTCTTTCTTTCTTTCTTTCTCCCCTTCCTTCTTTCTTTCCTTTCATCTTTCTTTCTCTCCTTCCTTCCTTCCTTCCTTCCTTCCTTCCTTCCTTCCTTCCTTCTTTCTTCTTTCTTTCTTTCTTTCTTTCTTTCTTTCTTTCTTGTACTTTGGAAATAGCTTGACCTCTCTCCTTTCTCTTCAAATATTGGAAGACTGCTATCCTGTCCCCCCTATCCTTCTTTTCCTTAAACTAGACATGTCTTCTGCCCATCCATGATTCACTCAGATGTCTTTCTTTCTTTCTTTCTTTCTTTCTTTCTTTCTTTCTTTCTTTCTTTCTTTCTCCCCTTCTTTCTTTCTCCCCTTCTTTCTTTCCTTTCTTTCATCTTTCTTTCTCTCCTTCCTTCTTTCTTTCTTTCATCTTTCTTTCTTTCTTTCTTTCTTTCGCTTTGGAGAATAGCTTGACCGCTTCCTCTCTGAGGCAGCCCCTCAAATATTGAAAGTCTGCTCTCCTGTCTCCCCTGATCCTTCTCTTCCCTAGACTAGTCAGGCCCAGTTCCTGCAACCGTTCTTCATATGTTTTAGCCTCCAGTCCCCTCATCATCCTGGTTGCTCTTCTCTGTACTTTTTCTAGAGTCTCAACATCATTTTTATAATGTGGTGACTGAAACTGATGCAGTTCTCTAGGTATGGCTTACTAAGGCTTTACAGAGTTCATTAGAGTTCTTCATTTTTCTTATTATTAGATTGCATATACAGGTAGCCTTCAACTACTAACAACTACAATTGAGCCCCGAAATTCTGCTCCTAAGCAAGACAGTTGGTAAGTGAGTTTTGCCCTATTTTTACAACCTTTCTTGCCCCCGTTGTTAAGTGAATCACTGCAGCTGTCAAATCAGTAACATGGTTGTTAAGCAAACCAGGCTTCCCCATTGACTTTGCTGGACAGAAGGTCGCAAAAGGAGACCCCAGGACCAGGACACTGCAATGATCATAAGTGCAAAAAAAAAAAAGGTCATGTGACCTTCTACAGTGCCATCATAACTTCGAATGGCCACTAAATGAACTCTGTAAGTCAAGGACCTGCAGTTTAAAAAATAAAAGTTGCCCGTTGTGGCGCACGGGTGTGTGTTTTGAAAGCAAACAGCCTTCCCCCAAGGAACGCTGGCTGAACGTCTCTAAAGCCATCCTCGTTTCGTCTGTCACAACCCAAAGAGAGTCGCCGCGTAATGAGGACCTCGGGGAAGAGTTGTCGAAATAGCTCCTGAGTTGTTGAGTCACAGCGAAACAAAACAGCAACGAGATTAGTAGGAAGCCTTGGCGGGTGCCCCTGGGGGACACCACTAAGCCCAAACAAGAGCTGTCACGCTGACCCCAGAGGACCCAAACCTTAGTCTGTATGGTGTACACACACACACACACACACACACACACACACACACACACAGGTTTGTTGCCTCCCAGGAAAATGTTCCAGAGAAGCTGAAAAAACAAGAGAGCAGCCTAGATGGTTTGCAGGAACGAGCTTGGAAGATAACAGATAATCAGAGTTGGAAGGGACCTTGTAGGTCATCTAGTCTAACCCCCTGCCCAAGCAGGAGACCCTACACCATTTCTGACAGATGGCAGTCCAGTCTCTTCTTAAAAGCCTCCAGGGATGAAGCTCTCACAACTTCGGAAGGCAACTTCTGTTCCATGGGTTGGTGGTTCTCCCTGTCAGAAAGTTTCTCCTTATTTCCAGGTTGAATCTCTCCTTGTTCAGTTTCCATCCATTATTCCTTGTCTGGCCTTCTGGTGCTTTAGAAAATAGTTTGACTCCCCCCCCCTCCTCCTCTCTAGGGCAGCCCCTCAAGTATTGGAAGTCTGCTCCCCTGTCTCCGCTGGTCCTTGTCTTCCCTAGACTAGCCAGGCCCAGTTCCTGCAACCGTTCTTCGTATGTTTCAACCTCCAGTCCCCTCATCATCCTGGTTGCTCTTCTCTGCACTTTTTCTAGAGTCTTCACATCTTTTTGATAATGTGGTGAGCAAAACTGGATGCAGGACTCTAGGTGTGGCCTTACTAAGGCTTTATAGGGTGGTATTAGTACCTCCCTTGATCTGGATTGTATCCCTCTGTTAATGCAATTTAGGATTGCATTGGCTTTTTTGGTTGCCACTGCACACGGCTGGCTCCTATTTAGCTGCTTGTCCTCTAAGATTCCAAGATCCCTCTCACAGTTACTGCTATTGAGCCTGGTTTCACCCAGTCTATATGTGTACTTCTTGCTTAAGTGTAGACTTTACTTTTCTCTACATTGAATTTCATTTTGTTAGATTCTGCAGGAAGAACTGCAGGCTGGACCACAGTCAGCTGAGCCTGCATCAGAAATGGAGGTTTGGCAAAAAAACAGGGGCCCTTCCTAATGTCTTCAGCCGTAAAGGAGCGGGGGTGAAATGTATTTTCAAATATACCCTCCAAAATATCCTAAGTAAACCAAAAGACCCGGGGAATAAAATACAGGGGTCATCTACAACAGCAGCCCCCAAGTTTTTAGACACCAGAGACCGTTTCCGTGGAGAAGCATTATTTCACGGACTGGGGAAAGCGTGGTTTCACACGCTACTTGGATCACGCACATGTGCACATGAAGATTCACTCAGTTGCAAGAACCGATTCCTAATGGGCCGCGGAGAAGGACCTGGGAGATGGGGAACCCCTGATATTAAAAAATTGCCAACAAGCTTGGATTTCAACCTTTGCTGTTATAGAAGCCAAGCTGAACCTGAACTCGTCTGCCAAGCTGCCAAAAAACCCAACACAGTCCTAGGCTGCATCAACAGTGGGATAGAATCAAGATCACTTGTTAATAGAATAGAATAAAATTATTTATTGGCCAAGTGTGATTGGACACCCAAGGAATTTGTCTTGGTGCAAATGCTCTCAGTGCACATAAAAGAAAAGATACATTCGTCAAGAGTCAAGAATCATCAGGTACAACACTTAATAACAGTTTATAAGGCCTTGGTAAGGCCATACTTGGAATCCTGCAAGCAGTTTTGGTCGCCAGAATGTAAAAAAAGATGTTGAGACTCCAGAAAGAGTTCAAAGAAGATGATTAGAGGGCTGGAGGCTAAAACATGAAGAACGGTTACAGGAACTGTGTATGTCTAGGACTAGGGGAGACATGATAGTGTTCCGATATTTGAGGGGCTGCCCCAAAGAAGAGGGAGTCAAGCCATCCTCCAAAGCACCTGAGGGCAGAAGGTGGGGAACTGATCAAGGAGAGAAGCAACCTGGAATTAAGGAGGAATTTCCTAACAATGAGAGCAATTAACCAGTGGAACTATTTGCCTCCAGAAGTTGTGAATGCTCCAACACTGGAAGTTTCTAAAAAGATGTTGTATAACCATTTGACTGAAGTGGTGTCGGGTTTTCTGCCTAGGCAGGGGGCTGGACTAGAAGACCTCCAAGGTCTCTTTCAACTCTTGTTATTCTATTCTATTCTATTCTATTCTATTCTATTCTATTCTATTCTATTCTTCATTCCATTATTCTATTCTATTCTATTCTATTCTTCATTCCATTATTCTATTCTATTCTATTCTATTCTTCATTCCATTATTCTATTCTATTCTATTCTTATTCTATTCTATTCTTCATTCCATTATTCTATTCTACTCTTATTCTATTCTATCCTATGCATATCTTTTTTTCTTGTTCCAGAGCTATCATGTTAAAACCTCAACTGAAGCTGCACAGGGTGGTCGAAGGAAGCACATAAATCTGCCTCCCGACAGAAGGGCTCCGTCATACAAGTCCTGCCTCACAACCACCACCATCGACTGTATCACACCCATGCCAATAAAAAATTCAACCAGAAATTGGGAGGTTCTGTTTGCAAATCTCTCAAGCAAGGCTGGGAAATGGCTCCTCAGCACATGAGCCGAACAGACAGCCAGAGAAGGTGGTTCCAAGGCCGCCTTCCTGCATAAAATCCAGAATATATCTATATATATTTGCAGACCAAACCCAGCTGGGACCATTACTTCCCGCAAAGTCTTTTCAGCTCGGATGCCCATTAGGCAGCAAAGCGAGATGAACACACGGCTAGGAGGTTATTGGACGGTGCCCATCAATATCCTGGAATTGACACACACACACACACACACAGACAAAACGAAGGAAGCTAGAATCAGCTGGAGGCTGGCAGACAACTGGCCACTGTTCCTTTAGCACTGCTGGCAGTTGTGTTGGAGTCAAATGAAAGAATTTTCTGTTCCATCTTGATGTGTCCCTCCATTGTGTAGGAAGGGGACATTTGGGGTGATTTGGCCCCGCACCGCCAGGACCACAAAAGAAAGGAATGCAAACTTTCCCATCACAATGTTGGTGCCCTGTCAATGAAGGTTTTTAAGAAGAGACTGGACAACCATTTGTCTGGAATGGTATAATGGTATATAGGATCTCCTCCTTGAGCAGGGGGTTGGACTAGAAGACCTCCACGGTCCCTTCCAACTCTGTTATTATTCTGTTATCTATTATTCCCTTATCTGTTATCAAACAAAAAAGCCCCTCAGTAGGTCTCTTCAGAGCCCCCAAGCTGTGTGTGTGTGTGTGTGTGTGTGTTTATATATATGCAGGTCTTGGCGCATTCGGGTTTTTTCCCGTGTAAGATTGAGAGTATCTTGGTGACGTTTTGACGAGGTCCCACTTTATTTATTTATTTATTTATTTATTTATTTATTTATTTATTCATTCATTCATTCATTCATTCATTCATTCATTCATTCATTCATTTATTTATACACACACACACAGAGCAAACTAGATGCTCAGGCTAACAGGAGCATCATGAGGTAAATCAACGCAGTCGGAACATCATGAGGTAAAGAGAACAAAGGGGGAAAAAAAGGCGGGGAAAAAGGGAACCTCCCCTTCCACACCCACAGCAACCAATCACAGCGCAGATTGCCTCAGGCAGGAGCCAGCCCTCTCCAATCAATCAAATACAACCACCCCCACCCCCGCTCCACCTACCTAATTTAAATATCGTAGCATCTATCCTTCTCCAAGCCGTTGCCACAGCCTTGAGGACTAGAACCTTAGTTTAAGAACAAAGGATGGGCTTTGTGAAAAAGATCCTACTCACCGCGGCATTCACGGCCGGTCCTGACGTCTCGGCAGTTGGATCTGATGTTAATTCTACCGTCCATTTCACGGCCGGTATCATCTTGGTAGTAGACGAGGCTGCCGTCCGCCCACAGCACAAACCAGTTCCTTTTCCAGCGTCGCAGAATAGAACCTGCCATGGGAGGGGGAAAAAAATTAAGAAAAACGGGAAATAGTACAGCAGTCCTCGACTTAACGACCGTTCATTTAGTGACCAAAGTTACAACGGCACTGGGAAAAAAGCGACTTATGACCATTTTTCACACTTGCAGCTTCCCCCATGAGAATGTGATCAAAATTAGGATGCAACTAACTCACATTTATGACGGTCGCAGTGTCCACATGATCCCCTTTTGCGACATTCTGACGAGCAAAGTCAACGGGGAAGCCAGATTCAATTAACGACCATGTTACTCACTTAACAACTGCCGTGATTCCCTTAAGAACTGTGGCAAGAAAGGCTGTAAAATGAGGCAAACCTCACTTAACAACTGTCTTACTTAGCAACGTAACTTTTGTGCTCAGTTGTTGTCATAAGTCAAGAACTACCTGTAGAAAGTGATTTTTGTAATATGTCCAACTACAAAATCAGAATGTTGGAAATGTAAAGAAAAAGATGGAACGTTCTTTCACATGTGGTGGCTATGGCCAAAAGCTAGAAAATATTGGACGAAGATAGAAAGATGGCTACAAGAGATTACAGATAGATAACAAATAGAATTTAAACCTGAAATATCCTTTTTTTTAAAAAAAAGATTTTTTGTGTTTTCCACCAATACAACTCAAATCATAATCACATTTTCAACAGCATTTTGACATCTACAAACAATATTATCTTATACACTTAATATACATCTATCAATAACTATTATCAATTATATCAGTAATTGGTTCTATCTTATATTCTTAAACACTTTACATATTTATTTTTTAATAGTTACAATAATTCCATCTTTCATTCATACAGTGCATCGACTGGGGATATCTGGATATCTATCTATCTATCTATCTATCTATCTATCTATCTATCTATCTATCTATATCATCTATCATCACCTGTCTATATCATCTATCTATCTATCTATCTATCTATCCATCTATCTATCTATCTATCTTGGGCTAACAATCATAATATTTTTTAACCAATATAGCAATAATCACATTTTCTTTGTAAATCATAAATCATTTTCTTTTTTATTTGTTTGTGCCATTGCAACTTTGAATGGTCACTAAATGAACTGCTGTAAGTCGAGGATTACCTGTAAGTGCTGGCTGAATGCACCATTTTAGAAATGGCCAATTTTCCCCACCTTACATCCTACCTGCTTGTAAATAAACCGCTTCCCGGCCTATTGGTTATTATTACTATCCTTCAATGCTTAAGCACTTTAAAAGCTCCAACTGGGTGAGTCAGACTGTTGTTCTTGCTTTGAATCATCACACTGGCACGATTCCAAAAGGAGCTTAATTATTCTCCTTTTGATCCAATTTATCATTATTCTATTCTATCATTTCCTATTTGGATTTAGGAAGCCGCCCCCACTGGCAAAAAAAAAATATTCTAGAAAGCTCTCAGACAACAAGAAAATAAGAAAACAAATTAAAAGTGATTATAAAACAATCCAAAGCAGATAACTGATAACAATCAGAGTTGGAAGGGACTGTTGTGGTTCGCCGGCAGCAGGTGCGGACGGCTGAGGCCTCGGAGAGCGAGGACTCAGATGAGGGGCCTGTGTGTGAGGCAGGGATGGGGCCAGGACCATCAGGGAGTGGAGTGCTACCTTCGGAGTTGTGGAGGCTGGCAGCAGTGAGGAAGAGGAATCCGAGGAGCCTGTGCCCAGTAAGCATGCGCACAGGGCTGTTCGAAGGAAAGAGCAGCTGCAGCAGCACAGGTGACTCAGGAGTAAGGCTGCAAGGTGATGGCCCCTCCCTCAAGGGATAAAAGCCAGCTGAGAAACCGGAGTTCTTTGCAGGAAGCAAAGAAGTTTTTGCACTCAAGCCTTGTGGACGTTCAGAGTATCTTGGTTGATGTTTGGAGACTCTTTGTGTTTGAACTATTTCTTGGCAACTTTATCTAGTGTTCTTGGCAGCCTTGCACCACCTTGGCAAGGCTCGTTCTTATCAGAGACGATTAGTTTGAAACAGCCTTTTAACCGGGAAGGAATGGAATTCGTAAAGAATCATTAGAAGATTTTGCTGTTACCTCTGATTCGGGTTTGTTTCCTTGGAACAAGGTTTGAGTCAGAACAGGGACCTTGTAGGTCATCTAGTCCAACCCCCCCCCCCGCCCAAGCAGGAGTCCCTACACCATTTCTGACAAGCAACTTGAGTAATGTCATGCCAGCCAGAGTGGTGCCATCTAAAAATGATAGCCCACATACAAGGGGTCCTCGACTTACAACTATTGGTTTAGTGACTGTTTGAAGTTTACAATGGCACTGAAAAAAAAACAGTGACACGACTTGTTTTTTGCCCTTATAACTCTTAGTGACACGGTTGTTAAGTGAATCTGGCTTCCCCATTGACTTTGCTTGCCAGGTGGGATCACATGACCCTGGGACACTGCAAACGGTCATAAATAGGAGTCAGTTTCTAAGTGTCCGAATTTTAATCAGGTGACCCTGGGGATGTTGCAATGGTCGTAAGGGTGACAAACAGTCGCTTCGAACGGTCACTAAGCGAAGTGTTCAAAGTCGAGGACTAGCTGCACTATGGAGAACCATAAAATTCCCAGGTATAAAACCTGAAATTGAGGAAGAGTCGATAGGAAATTTTATTATTTTTCTATCGTTTTTATTAAAACCTTGAAGGAAAAAGGGGAAAAAAAACCAACTCATGCAAACTAAGGGAGAAAAAGAAAGAAATCAAAGGAAAAGCAAAAAGGGAGAAAAAAATGGAAAAAAAAGAAAAGATAGAAAGAAGTGGCTTTTGATATCCTTCACGAAGATTATAGCTAGAAATACAGGTGGTCCTTCACTGACTGAACCCAACATTTCTGCTGCTAAGTGAAACAGTTCTTAAGTGAGTTTTGCCTCGTTTATGATCTCCCTGACGCACCTGTTAAGCAAAACCCTGCAGTTGTTAAGTTCGTAACACCGTCGTTAAGTGAATCCGGCTTCCTCATTGACTTTGCTTGTCAGAAGGTCGTAAAAGGGGATCACCTGACCCCGGGACCGTCGTAAGTATGAGTCAGTTGCCAAACCTCTGACTTTTGATCGTGTGACCATGCGGAGGAGGCTGTAAGGGGCTGTAAGGGTAAAAAAAAACAGTCCTAAAGCCGCTTTTTTTCAGTGCTGTTGTAACTTCTGGATGGTCACTAAATGAACTGTTGTAAGTTGAGGGCTTCCTGCAGAGTTTATCTTCTTTCTTTCGCTGTTCCCTTCATCTCATCTTTGCCTGCTTCCTTTCCTTGCACGTTTTTCCTTGGAGGCCTCGAGCGAAAAAGGTTCGGCAGTGGAAGCAAAGAGGCGTTTGCAAGAAACTGCCGATGTTGCAAAAAAAAAAAAAAACCCAACACAACCCCACAGCCAGGTTGTCATCCGACACACCGGAAACTGGAGCCTGGGCATTGATTTCCCGTCATCTCTCTCCTCCGAGGGGTTTGGACCCCTTCCAGCTCCCCATTTAAAACCTCACGACTGACCCTAACCCAACCTTCACAAGGGCTGATCGGTTGCAAGGAGAGGGTTTTTGGAACTGAACGGCAACGCCTTCTGGAAGAATCCAGGTTGGGAAGCGTTAAGTTTAGTTTATTGTCATTGCACCTCATTGCAACGGAATTAAATGCCATCTTCGGTGTACGTTAGAACTATAAAAACAAAACACAAACACACATCCTTCACATTCTATGCAATTGAATGGGAAACCCCTGATATTGCATGAATATTGCCCTATACAGTAGAATGCAACAGAGCTACTGCCCTGGGATAGAAGCTGTTTTTCAGCCTATTTGCCCTTGTTTTTATTATCCTGTACCGTCTGCCAGATGGTAATAGTTCAAAAATAATGATAATAAGGGGTGCCCAGCATGAGATGGATCTTTAAGGATGTTTTGAACTTTCTTAAGGCAGCAGGATAATGTTTTGAATTTTCTTAAAGCTCTTCCAAAGAGGGAGAGGGCCATTGCATTCTATACAATTGTTATTGAGTTAATATTGCACTATACAGTAGAATGCAATATTCCTGCCCTGGGATAGAAGCTGTTTTTCAGCCTGTTTGCCCTTGTTTTTATTATCCTGTACCGTCTGCCAGATGGTAATAGATAAAAAGAAAAGAAAAGAAAAAGGGTGCCCAGGATGAGATGGATCTTTAAGGATGTTTTGAATGGAAGGATAGAGGGATGGGTGGATGGAGGGATGGACAGAGGGAAGAGAGATGGAAGTTAAGATTCCGGTTTCCGGCACCCGCGCATGCGTTCCCATTCCAGCACTCAGTGCTGAAAAGGTTAGCCACCACTGGCATAGGCCATAGGCAAAATATCCCAAAAGTGCTTTTTTATAAAGAGGCAACTGGACTTCCTTGTTTTTTCTCTGAAGATGTTTCACTTCTGATCCAAGAAGCTTCTTCAACTCTGAGTGGATGGTGGGGAATGGAAGGATTTATTATTCCTTGCAGGCAGCTGGTCATTTGCATCCTTTTAGACAGTCGTTGAGGCCACTTGGAGGTTTATCTGGGTCCTCAGGGTGTATTTTTTTAAGAGGCAACTCGACTTTTTGGTTTTTCTTTGAAGACATTTCACTTCTCATTCAAGAAGCTTCTTCAGCTCTGGCAGGATGGTGGGGAATGGAAGGATTTATTATTCCTTGCAGGCAGCTGGTCATTTGCATCCTTTCCGAGGGTTGTTGAGGCCACTTTGAGGTTTATCTGTGTCCTCAGGGTCACCTGAATAGTGATAATAGTTCCTGTAGTCTGCAATTTTTACTCTGGAAATCCATTCCTACTCCCACACATTCAAGGCAGTTCATCCAGAATTGTATATCTAAAAGTCTGCAGAGATTCTCAGCCATCCAGGCCACGGTTGTCCCAAAGGTGCTTTTTCTGGAGGCAACTGGACTTTCTGGGTTTTTTTTTCTTTTCAAGACAAAACCTTAAGTCTCAAGTATTGTGGGTTTCCAACGGCCCCATCACCTTTTTCTGCACTCCCTGCTCTTCACCCCATCCGTTCTGAGCTATATTTTCCTTGCTCTCTGCTATTGACAACATTCTCGCCTTCCGAACCAGCATGCTGGCCAACTCCAGCGACAACTGTGGCAGGGAAAAGTTGCCAAATGGGGCAAAACTCACTTTAACAACTGCCTGGCTTAGCAATTGTCGTTGTAAGTGGAAGACTTATGTACCTAGTCTATGTGTTTGCTATAGTGTGGATTGTAGAATTCAAGATGGCGCCTCATTTGGCCACATTGGCTCTTCTTTGGCCAACAATTATTGTTAAGAGCAGCCTGATCGATCGAAGACCGGATGGGTGCTGGATGTCGTGTCTAGGGCTCCATCAGCGGGGGACTGGGGCATCCTTTGTGGTCAGAAAATGCTGGTTCGGCCCTGCTATTTTTTTCTCCTTTACTTCCCATCATCCTTCTGGAATTTCCATTGAGCCACCCATCCAAATACAAACCCAAGCTGTCTCTGCTTAGCTTCCGAGATCAGCAGTGGCCTCCCGGCCTCCCCCGAATGGAAAAACTACCCTTGTCAGCAACCTCTGAACGAAATTCCAAGTGCAACCCACGCGAGAGAAATTCCCAAATCAACTTACTCTGTCTCCAGAGCCAGCCGCATTTCAAGAGAGCCATCTTTGTGAAGTCTTTTTGTCCTCCACCAAAATATCTGGATGGAATACAAGAAGCAAAACAACAACAACCAACAACTAAACAAAAAACAAACCCCAGATGTTAAGAATATGAAACTATCAAGCTGCCCTCCATAGCATCTTCTTGACTTCCGAGCAATTCCCAAAATAATTTTGTTTTTAGCTAGAGGTAACACTGTAGTCCTATGCCAGTTTCTGTGAGAAAATCGCGGTCACAGGGCTGCTAAATATAGACCCAATTCCGTGCCAACCTGATCTCTCTCTTTGTCTCTCTTTCCTCTCTCTCTGTCTCTCTCTCTGTCTCTCTCTCTGTCTTTCTCTTTCTCTCTCTCTGTCTCTCTGTCTCTCTCTGTCTCTCGGACCCTCTCTCTCTGTCTTTGTCTCTCTCTGTCTCTCTGTCTCTCTCTCTCTCAGTCTCCCCCCCTTCTCCTTTTTTTAAAATGTTCTTCCTGAATTATCCCCGTTATGTAAAATACCACAAGGCAGCAGAAGAGACAGATAATTCGTATCCCCCAGTGGGATTTAGAGATTAGCGCTTGAATCTGTCTTGATCCGAAGCCCTCTGTGGTGTTTTGTTTTGTTTTTTCCATCAGGAGAATCCAGGAGATTCCTGAAAATTCTCCTTTTTTTCCAGACTGGGTTTTTATGCTTTTTGGTGTTTTTTTTTTGCAAGCATCCCTATGCTGGGTTTTCAAAGGCTGTTCCCGTAATGTAATGCCCCCTGCCTGGACTGTGTAAACAGAGATCCAGGAACAGAAGCCAAAGGGGAGTAACACCACCCACCCATTCCCCCATTCAACCGCCAGAGGAAAGAGACTGTTTGAAAACATCTCCTTCTGCTCTTCTGCCAGAGCCACACAAAAGAGACCTAGAATTTCTGCAAAAGGCAAACAGGGCAGCCCAAACCACGGCTTGATAAGGCCTTGGTAAGGCCACACTTGGAATGTGGCATCCAGTTTTGATCACCACAGTGTAGAAAAGACGTTGAGTCTCTGGAAAGAGTGCAGAAAAGAGTAGTAAAGGTGACCAGGGGACTGGAGGATAAAACATACATACAAAGAACGGTTGCTGGAATTGGGCATGGCTGGTTGAATTGAAAAGAAGGACTGGGGGGAATGTGAGAGCAGTCTTCCAATATTTGAGGGGCTGCCCCAGAGAAGAGGGGGTCTGTTTATTCTCCAAGAAGACAGGAGAAGAAGCAATGGATGGAAACCAATCACAGAGAGAAGCAACGTGGAACTAAGGAATTTCCTGAAAATGAGAACAATTAATCAGTGGAAAGACTTGTTTCCAGAAGTCGTGAGTGCTCCTATCACTGGAGCTTTTGAAGAAGAGACTGGACATCCATTTGTCTGAAATCGTATAGGGTCTTCTGCTTGGGCAGCGGGTTGGACTAGATGACCTCCAAGGTCTCCTTCCAATTCTGCGATTCTGCCTCTTCCCCGGTTTCTACAACCCCCTAAGTGAGCCTGATTCATATCCAGACCAGTAACAGAAGGGAACAACCTCTGAGACCCAGCTCTGGAGTCGGGGCGCCCCCTGACTCCCCAGCCTTTCCGTCAACTTGAAGACAAATTGGGTCATTGGCAAACAGAAAGTTTGGGCTGCCCTGAAAAAGGGCCAGATCAAGGAAGTCCCTGAGAACGTGCAGACAACGTGCCTGAAGTCAAATCCAGAGGTGAAACTGCAGGAGAGGAGAGGCAGAACAAGTACCAGAGGCCCATGACAAACATTAGGGCACCATGTGTGCATGACAAATGTTAGGGGCACATGAGAAGTATTTGGAAGCCCAAGGGTGCAGGAAAAAGATCAAGAGCACATGGGAAATGTGACTTACCCTGCAGGTAAGACTAAAGTCAAGATCAGGGCAGCTGCATTTGGGGTGCAAGGGGTTCAGGACAAATATTAGGGGCACAAAGGGTGCATAACGGGTCCAGGAAGGGGCGCAACAGCTCTGGGGGAAGCCAACACCGTTTCTTCAGCCCCCAGTGCCTAAGATCCAAGGGAGGAAGGCAAGCAGAGAGACAGGTGCCTGGAAGGCCCCCCGGGTGCTCTCCAAAGCCGGCGAGGGGAGACCCTTCCCCGCTGCTTCTGGACTGGCCAGGGGCTGCTTTGGGCCCCACGACTGGCTACTCTCCCCCGTCCCCATTCATACAACCACCCCCTGCCCGCTTGTAGGACCGGGCTGCCTCCGCGGCTGCGGCCGGACAGAGATGATGCGTAAAGACGCAGGGAGGGAGAAGGGCAGGCGGGGATCCCGGCCGCGCTGGAGCCTCTTGAGCTTACCTGGATTCGGGAGCCCCAGGGCGGGCTGCGCTACGACTTCTTCCTCCTCCTCCTCCTCCTCTTCCTCGGCTGCCACCGCCGCCTCCTTCCCCGGCAGACCCGCGATGGAGCTGCAAGCGCCGGCAAAGCTGCCTCCCCTCCGCGCCCTCCAGCTGGCGTTTGACGCGGCCTGCCGGGAGCGATGGGCTGGGCAGGGCAGGGCAGAGGCGGCGGGGCTGGGCTGGGCTGGGCTCCACGGGCCGAGGAGGCGCCCGCGAGCGAACCAAGCAGGCGGCGGACCCTGTCCCTGTGCTGGGCTGAGCGCGCCCTCGCCAGGATGGGAGAGCCGGAGATGCCCAGCACCGTGCGCCTTTGGCACATGTCCGCCCCTCTGACCCATCATCCCCAGCCTTAGGAGGAGGCTGAGTCTCGTAGCCGGCTAGGAGAGGAGGGGAGCGTGATTCGATGCTCTACCAACCTGCCTTCCATGGAGGACCTGTATATCCTGCACGAGTCAAAAAGGGGGCTGTGAAAATATCTACAGACCCCTCACATCCCGGACATAAACTGTTTCAACTCCTTCCCTCAAAACGACGCTATAGAGCATTGCACACCAGAACAACTAGACACAAGGGGAGTTTTTTCCCTAACGCCATCCCTCTGCTAAAGAAATAATTTCCTCAACATTGTCCTACCATTTACAAAGTCTGCACTACTATTACTACTACTGTTAATCCTCCCATCCCCTCCCACTTATGACTGTATGACTGTAACCTTGTCGCTTGTATCCTAACGATTTATGTTGACTGTTTCCTAGTATGATCTGATTGCTTATTGTCCCCTATGACTATTATTAAGTGTTGCACCTGATGATTCTTGACTCTTGATGAATGTGTCTTTTCTTTTATGTGCACTGAGAGCATTTGCACCAAGACAAATTCCTTGGGTGTCCAATCACACTTGGCCAATAAAGAATTCTTTCTATCTGCCTGCCTGCCTGCCTGCCTGCCTGCCTGCCTGCCTGCCTGCCTGCCTATCTATCTATCTATCTATCTATCTATCTATCTATCTATCTATCTATCTATCTATCTATCTATCTATCTGGTTGTGCTTATCCTGTTATTACTGCAAGCGTGCGCCTCTCTTCAATTAAAGAATAACAGGGTTAACTTAAAAATCTATGGAGATTCTCAGCCATCCGGGTTGTCCTAAAGATGCTTCCCCCCACCTCCACAAGAAGCATCTGGACTTTCTGGTGTTTCCTTGAAGACGTTTCTTTAACTCTAACCCAACCCTAAAAGGATGCAAATATCCAGCTGTCTGTAAGGAGCATCAATCCTTCCATTCCCCACCATCCAAGTCAGAACTGAAGAAGCTTCTTGGATGAAAAGCAAAAGATCTTCAAAAGAAGGGGAAAAAAACCAGAAAGTCCAGTTGCCTCCTGAACTTTTGGGACAACCATGCCTGGATGACTGGGAATTTCTACAGACTTTTAGCTATGCAATTTGGGATGAAGACCCTTCCAATGGTGTGGGAGTAGGAATGGATTTCCAGAGGGAAAATTGCAGGCTACAGGAACCATGCCATGCCCCTGGTGGAGACTGACTCTGAGGAAGAGGAGGAACAGCCAGCAGGGAGTGGAGGTGTGGCTCCAGAGGTGGTGGAGGAGGCTGGAGAAGGGCACAGGCCAGCTAGGCAGTCAGAGGAGGACCCAGGCCCATCCCCTATCCACCCTAGGGCACGCAGGGAGGAGAGGATAAGGGTAAAACGTGATCTACTCGGGAGGAGAGGGCCATGATCCTCTTCATGGGTTGCAGGTGTAAGATTTGCATAAGAGTGTGGACCTGCATGCTAACAGACGCTGGAGTCAAAGTTAGTGTTTTAGTTCTAAAGAAGGTTTATCTTGGTTGGTGTTCTTCCAACGGACTGTCCCTGGTTATCTTCCTGAAGCTGGCAATTACCTATCCTGGTCTGTCAAGGAACTTTATTCAATGCGGTTTGTTTTTGGCTTTTGCTTCATTTTGGGCTCTTTGACTGTGAACAGTGTTTCTTGCCTTTGAAATGTTATTTTGACTCCTCCACTGTGAACTATTAAACAGCGAAGCCCAGTTGAAGGCATTAAAGGACTTTTAGTGACATTTTGGATTTTATTATATTTCTGAGATACTCTGGGTCATCGCAAACCATTTGCACCACTCAGGTGACCCTGACAGGACACAGATAAACCTCCAAGTGGCCTCAATGACCCTCTAAAAGGATGCAAACCGCCAGCTGTCTGCAAATCCTTCCATCCTTCATCATGTAGTCAGAACTG
>CM019152.1:59706006-59793449 GCA_009733165.1 Naja naja | reverse complement strand
ATATGGATTGATGGTTGGATAGATAGACAGATACAGATACTGATGGATGGATGGTCGCCAGAGCAGGAATCACGTGAACCTGGGGCACCCCGACTGTCATAAATAGGAGTCCGTTGTCCAGTGCCTGAATATTGAACCATGTGACCCAAAGGGATGCCGCTGCGATGGTCGTAAGGGTGAAAAACGGATGGAAGTCACTGTTGTAAACTGAACAGTCCCTAAACGAGCTGTTGTAAGTCGAAGACTACCTGCAATGACAGCTCACCCAGGGCAGTGGGGTTTTTTGTTCCAATTCTGGCAGCTTGCAGACGCATGTGTCAGGATTCCAGCAATCACCCTAATTAAATCACGATCCTCGAGCCAAAAACCTCAAAGAACTTCCAAGGATTCATTAGAGGCGACATTCTGGCCCTGCCCTGTATGAAGCCAACTCTGGCCTATGTCATTTCCAGTCCCCTGTGACCCTATTTCCCCCCCCCCCAGGCGTGTCATGAATCAGATTCTCCAACTGAGCACCTTCATGGGCTGGGTGTCATCAATCACATTCTCCAATTAAATATATTAGCAAGCAAAAGCTCTGGTCGTTTAGTTACAACCTTTTGAAGAGAAGAGTTGGAATGTACTTCTGCTTCCAAACTGCTACGTTGCACTCCCAGATTTCCTCCCCCCCCCCTTTTTTATGGCAACTACTCAAAACAGGTATAGGAATGTTTTATGACTTGACAGTGTGGACTTCAACTCCCCGAATGGCCCAGCTGGCCAATGCTCCCCTCACTTCATTAACCCGTTTTTTAGAGAGAGAATTCCACTTTGTAGGTCCTAATAAACCTAATTATTTCAGCTCCAGGGGAATATACCCCCAGGGCACCGGGCTCGGCTCGGCGAATTCCTGTATCGCATGATTAGTGTCCCATTTGGGGGCATCACCAAATTGAGCCCAAAATAATGGCCCTAAAACAGGAACGCCGAGAGGGTTTTACCCCCTGCCTTTCGCCTCAGCTAACGTCAGTCTCCCAACACAAATTGGACTGATGCCTTTTTATCTTAATTGGGAGAATGTCGTGTAAATACATGGAATAAACGGCTGAATTGTCTTGGGATATTAGCCTCTAAATCAGGCCCCAGGAATGGTTTCATTTAAGAACGGGAGAAGGACGCTGTTAGATGAGAATTAGGATAGAGCCAGAAGGGACCTTGGAGGTCTTCTAGTCCACCCCCCTGCTCAAGCAGGAGACCTTATACTATTTTAGACAAATGGCTGTCCAGTCTCTTATTGAAGACCTCCTGTGATGGAGCACCCACGACCTCTGGTGGCAAGTAGTTCCACTGGTTAATTGTCCTCACTGTTAGGAATTTTCTCATTAATTCCAGGTTGCTTCTCTCCTTGATGAGTTTCCCTCCATTGTTCCTTGTCCTGTTTTCAGGTGTTTTGGAGAATAGATTGACCTCCCTCTTCTTTGGGGCAGCCCCTCAAATATTGGAAGTCTGCTCTCATGTCCCCCCTGGTCTTCCTTTTCTCCAGATTGGTCCTACCCAAATCCTCTAACCGTTCTTGATATGTTCTCTAGGCCTTTTAATCAGACCCACGGTGTATCGTGTCCATGGTTTACTTTCCCTCATATCATTGGCCCAAAGTCAGCCAGCCATCTTTCATGCCTAAGGCGGGACTAGAACTCCCAGTCTCCTGGTGATTGGCTCAAAGTCAGCCAGCCAGTTTTCATGCCTAAGGTGGGACTAGAACTCCCAGTCTCCTGGTGATTGGCTCAAAGTCAGCCAGCCATTTTTCATGCCTAAGGCAGGACTAGAAGTCACTGTCTCCTGGCGATTGGATGAACCAGCTTTCATGCCTAAGGTGGGACTAGAACTCACCGTCTCCTGGTGAATGGTCCAAAGTCACCCAGCTGGCTTTCATGCCTAAGGTGGAACTAGAATTCCTACCCTTCTGGCTTCTTGCCTGGTGCCTTAAGCACTACACCAACCTGGCAAATCATAATTAAACATTTTGCCTCCAACTCAGCACCCCCAAAATATAGTCCTTTTTCAAGTGTAGTTCTTGAATTTTTAAACTGGGCTTGGGAACAGATAAGGTAGCTGGTCAGTTTCCCTTTAAATGCAGAAATTTCTCCGTAATAAAAATCCAGGCAACAAAAGAATAAAATGGCGCCCTCACCATTGCAAATTTCCTCAAATATGTTGGGGTTCCCCTCCTGCACATCACAAAGGGAGTAATAAGATGGAGACCCGAGCCTCAATTTCCCAGCAATTCTAGTCAACGATTGCAACCTGTCAGCTGCGGAACAATAAATGCAATAATGTCCTTTTTAATCTTCTGAGAGCCGCTGAAATGGATGGTTTGCTTTTAATGGTGGTGCGATCCGCAGGGCTCATGAATGCCTCTGATTTTATCCTCCTGGAGTAAACGGCGCATGTTTTTAACTCGGAGGTCGTGGTAAATTTCTGGAGGATGCTGTGACTCCTGGAGTCTTTTGCTTGCCCAGGTGGGACGCAGGGGTTCCCATTAGGGCTGGCTAACTCGCCTTTTCCTGTCAGGTGCTCACGAGGTATATACCTACCGATTCAGGATTAGATCTGTGATTAAAAACCCCACGCCGGCTGGGACATCTTTGTCGCTGTCAATCTTGAACTCGTTCCAAGGCCGTCAGCAGCAAAAGTCACATTGGATCATGGCTCCCCCAGCCTGGCATCGTTGAATGGAATGGCCGCCGCCCATTGTAGCAACGAAAGAAAATATTTTGTAGAAAATCACCAATTCCAGAGAGCACTAGAGAATCCAGTTGTAGCTCAGAGTTGGACTGTGGGCTCCCTGGTGATCTCTGAGTTTGTTGATTTTGCAGATGTTTCATTACCCAACTAGGTAACATCATCAGTGCTAGAAGGGAGTGGGGTTCGCCGTCTCTTTATATATAATGTCTTGCCCTGTCAATGTTGTTGGGAGTGTTCTTGGTGGTACCTTGATTAAGTTGTTGTTTACTGTTGGGTTGTTGGTCTGAATTAGTAGTTCCTTGATAGAGGTATATTATTTATTGCTTGGTGTTAATCTTGGATTATCTTAGTTGCTGGCAAAGAGTCTTTTGGTCCTTTCATTTTGAATGGTATGTAAACGTTGTTTATCTCTATGTGCCTGTTGTCTTATTTGATGGGTATTTTTGTTTTGCTTTTTAGCACATTATTGAGACATGTAGGGCTGGGAAAAAGCTTGTTTACTAGACCTTGAATTATTTAGAGTATGTCAACGATAAAACGAATAAGCTTGAATTTGGAAGTGTTTCTCATGAATATGAAATTGAAGGTTGGTAGCTCAAGGCAGCCACAGCAGGATGTGATGGAAATATAACACAGGGAAATAAATTGAGTGGGCTTATTAGGATTATAGCAGGAGAGAGAATTGCAGAAAAATCTGATGGGTTAGAAATGTAGTGACAACCACAATTGACCCCCAGTTATTAAGTGAGACATTTTATTATTTACGACCTTTGCCACCGTTATTAAGTGAGTCACGGCAGGTGTTAAGTCAGTCACACAACTGTTAAGTGGATCCAGCATTTCCCCTTGACTTTGCTCATCGGAAGGTCGCCAAATCACGTGACCCCGGGACATCGCAAAGGTCATAAGTATGAGTCGGTTGCCAAGCACCTGAATTGTGATCACGGGGATCCTGCAAAGGTCGCAGGTGTGAAAAAAACGGTCCTAAGTCACATTTTTCAGTGCCATTCAATATAACTTCAAACGGCCACTAAGTGAACTGTTGTAAATGACCATGTGACCATGAGGATGCTGCAGTGGTCGTAAGTGTGAAAAATGATCATATCATCATGTAACTTTGGTTGGTCACTAAATGAACTGTTGTAAGTCGAGGACTGTATGCTTATATGAGCCTCGTGGGCAGTGGTCAGAGTGCAGTACTGCAGGCTGCTTCTGCTTGACTGTTGGCTGCCTGCAATTTGGCAGTTCGAATCCCACCAGGCTCCAGGTTGACTCAGCTTCCCATCCTTCCGTGGTCGGTAAAATGAGGATCCCAAAATTGTTGGGGAGCAAGTGGCTGATTCTGTAAACTGCTTGGAGAGGGCTGTAAAAGCACTGTGAAGCGGTATAGAAGTCTAACTGCTATTGCTATATATACCGTGTTTCCCCGAAAATAAGACACTGTCTTATATTTTTGGCCCCAAAAACACACTAGGTCTTATTTTGAGGTAGGTCTTATATATATATATATATTTTAATGAAAAAAACACTTACCATATTCATGTAGAACAATGTACATTTATTCATGTACAAATTGCATACCGCGTTTCCCCTAACATAAGACACTGTCTTATATTTTTTTGGCTCAAAAAAACACACTAGGTCTTATTTTTGGGGTAGGTCTTATTTTTTGGGTAGGCCTTATTTTTGGGTAGGTCTTATTTTCGGGGTAGGTCTTATTTTCAGGGAAACACGGTATTAGGGGCCTAATGTCTACATTCTCACCTTTGTAGCATCTGATTTTAATGAGCTGCTTTCCAGAGCTCTGATCTTACACTTCTCGTTATGCTGATATTTTTATCTGTGTTCTTTGCAGGAACAGATAGATTTGACTGTCTATTCCTGGAAAAAAAAACATACTAACAGTGGATGGGTTGAATTATCCTTCAGGTTTTTCTTGGCCTTGTCACATCCGCATTTATCGCTCTGTTTACTTCTCCCCTCCCCACTTTGGAGCAAAATCTGAATTATATCCAGAAGGTGAATGTAACCAGAAATCTATTGGTTTTCTGGGTCAAGGATGCCCCAATTAAGAGCAGCTTGAATTTTTTTTCTTGTGGATTGAAAAGGTGAACTTTACGATTGGTGTAAAGCTTAAAACCAGACCAATTGATTGTGATATGTATATGTATATGTGTGTGTATATGAGGACGATTAGGGTTAGGTCTTATTTTTCAGGGAATTACAGTTCCAAATGTATCCGTCTGGCTGACAGTCTTAACCGGGGCTTATTTTTGGGGTAGGTCTTATATTATGAGCATCCTGAAAATTATGGTAGGGCTTATTTTCCAGTTGGGTCTTATTTTGGAGGAAATACAGTTCCAAATACGGCCGTCTGGCCGACAATCTTGACTGGGGCTTATTTTCCCGGTAGGGCTTATATTACAAGCATCCTGAAAACCATGGTGGGGTGTATTTTCCAGTTCGACTTATTTTCAGGGAAATGGTGTGTGTGTGTGTGTGTGTGTGTGTATTGCACTTTGTTGGAAATTGTATGGGTTTTTCTTTATTTTTTTTTCTGTGCAGGTGTTTTACGGTAAATTCTTTTTAACTGCCCAGCCCCCATAAGACAGCAGAATTTAACTCTTTGGGAAGAATTGAACTCCCAGGTCAGTGTGTTAGCTGGCCCATTATACCTTTGCTCCTTACTTAAGAATACAGGTAGTCCTCAACTTGTGACCACAACTAAGCCCAAAGTCTATGTTGCTAAGCAAGAAATTCCTTAAGTGAGTTTTGCCCCGTTTTACAACTTTCCTGGCCACGTTTGTTAAGGGAATCACCACAGTTGTTAAATGAGTCCCACAGTGGTTAAGTGAATCTGAGCTTCCCCAATTGACTGCTTGTCAGAAGGTCGCAAAAGGGGTCATGTAATCCCGGGACACTGCAACCGTCGTAAATATGAGTCAATTGCCAAGCATCACTGATCAGGTGAAAATAGGGATGCTGCAACGGTGGTAAGCGTGAAAAATGATCACAAGTCCCATTTCTCAGTGTGGTTGTAGCATTGGTCACTATACCAGCTGTTGAATGTCAAGGACTACCTGTCATTAACTGTGTTTTATCATCCTTGCCTCTTTCTAAATTTTTTAACTTTTGCATACTCTTTTTACTTGGTTGTATACCGCCCAGCAGAATCTCTCTCAAATCTTTTCTCAAGGGAAATTCCAGCCATTTGTCTAAAATGGTGTAGGGTCTCTTGCTTAGGCAGGGGATTGGACTAAACCAGGGGTCGCCAACCTTTTGGACCTCAGGGACCACTAAACTCATCATTTTAAACCCCGCGGACCAGAGACCCTGGGAAAATCCCCCAAAAAGTCTGCAGGAAAATTCCCCACCCGTTTTCCTATCGATCATTCTTTATTTGGGATCGCAGGATACCATCTCCAGCTCCGTTCCCAGGGAGAGAGAGAGAGAGACTTTTGGCTGCATGCAAGGAAAGCAGCAGAAGCTGCAGAAGTCTTTCTTTCTCTCCCCCAAACTCCGCCAGAAGTGAGTCTTTGTGAGACTTGTTACGCTGGCACAGCCTCTTGGAGCAGGAGGCCTTGCAGGGTCCCAAAGACTCATTTCTGGCAGAGTTTGGAGGAGAAAAAGAAAGACTTTGGCTGCTTTCCTTGCGTGCAGCCAAAAGCAGAAGAAGAACGAAGCAGAAAGAAGCAGCCCGGTGGCCTGGCCAGGCCAGGCACGTGGGGCAAGTTCCCCCCCTCCGCCCTTTCCCCGCTCCCCTCACTACCTTGTGTTGTGCACAATGCAAGCGACGCAGGCCTTGTGTTCCCGCGGGCCATGTGGGCAGCGCAGCCTTATGTTCCCGCGCAGCTTGGATCAATTGCTTTGGGAGGGACATTTCTCTATGGACCACCAAAATTTTCTCGTGGACCACCAGTGGTTCCCAGCCCCACAGGTTGGCAATCACTGGACTAAATGGCGTACAAGGTGCCTTCCAACTCTGTTATTTCCGAAATGGGCAGTTGAGACATGTGAAAAATAAAACAAACGGGTGGGAGAAATGATGCCAGTTGGGAAAGACAGAATAGGGCCAGGAATGCCATTGCAGTAAAAGGGCTCCTTATATAAGAATCTCCATGGAAGTATTAATGTGTGTCACTTTTATAGTCACTGTCTTGTTTTTTGTTTGTCTTTTGTGAATAAAAGACCAGCTATTGATTTCTTTCATCCTGATTTAGGTGTCTTCTCGGATTGTTCACGCTTTCAAATTGCGCAGTTAAAATTTAAAATGCAATGGTTTGGCTAAAATAAATAAATAATAATAACCAGGCATCAATAGATGCATAGCAATAAACCCTACTTATAGATTATGTAAAAGGTTCCATTAAAAGCTTAGGAAGGGAACAAACAGCCTAGAACGCATCCTCACGGCAGCCAAAAATAAATTTAAATAAACCAATTTAATAAACAAGACTCAGATAAGCAGGGGTCAGCACCAGACAAACAAGCAGAAAACAATACCCTAATCAAGGAATTCTTAAAAGGAGGAACCACAATCCTACCAACACTGCCAGGGCAAATTACTGTACAGTATATAAACAGAGAGCAAACCCCACACTCACGAGTACCTGATAGTGTTACCTAGCCGGGTAATGAAATGTCTGCAAGAAAAACTACCAGGCTCATATAGAGTCCATCTCTCTGGGTGCAGAGAAGTATGGAACATTGCAGAGACCTATTTATAGTCTCAATTCTTCCCTTTTCTGAATATTTTTGAGTAACTTAATAATAGGGAGCTGTGTTTCTCAGACTTTGTATCCTAACGATTTATATTGTATTATAAGGGCGGCATATAAATGTAATTAAAAATAAAACAAAAATAAAATAAAAAATATTGACTGTTTCCTAGTATGATTTGATTGCTTATTGTACCCTGTGACTATTATTAAGTGTTGGACCTGATGATTCTTTTTTTTTTTAATTCATATTTATATCCCGCCCTTTTCAGAGACTCAGGAAACACAATTTTGGGATACAACCCAATGCGCTCAGCAATAGGCTTCGTTCCATTGTATATGCCTGCTTATTACTAAGCGGCATTTTTACAAAGTCAGCTTATTGCCCCAACAATCCTGGGTCCTCACTTTACCTACCCTGAGAGGATGGAAGGCTGAGTCAACCTTGAGCCTGGTGGGATTCGAGCCTGCAATAATTACAGGCAGCTGGAACTAAGGGCTAGGCGTTTAACAGCCTGCACCACCAAGGCTCTTGATGAAAGTTTCTTTTCTGTTATGTATACTGAGAGCATTTGCACCAAGACAAATTCCTTGTGTGTCCAATCACACTTGACCAATAAAGAATTCTATTTAAGTTGGGTGGACTTGGACTCCCAGCATTACTCAGCCAGCTTCTGGCTGGGGAGTTCTGGGAGTTGAAGTCTGCCCATCTTAAAGGTTGAGAAACATTGGCTTTTTGTCCAATAAAGGAGAATATTTGTAGCTCAGGTCTGAAACCTTGTTGGTCTCTGAGCTTGGTTGTTTTTTTGCAGATGTGTCATTAAATTAAATTAAATTAAATTTTTTGAATTTGTATGCCACCCCTTCTCCGAAGACTCGGGGCGGCTCACAACAATAAATATTTAAAAAACCATTAAACCAATAACAAGCCCAAATATTAAAACATTACGATAATAAACATTAAAACGTCCCTCCCAGGGAGAGGTCACAGCCCCAGTTGGTCAAATAACCAGGTCTTTAATTCACTGTGGAAGGTCGCGGAGATCAGGGGCCAGGCGGGCTCCAAAGGCAGTTGATTCAGAGTCAGGGGCAGAAGAGCTGGTCGTGAAGTCACCAGCGGCATTGACCGCCGGCGGGACCCGAGGAGTCTTGCCTGTGAGCTCGCTGGGGGCACGGCACTGATGGAAGAAGCGCTCCTCAAGTCATGACCCAACTAGGGGGTCATAGGGACTTCTCTTAGCATTTCTGGACATCAGCACTAGTAGGGAGTGAGGTTTGCTCTCAGTTTATATTCTAGTGCAGGGATCTTCAAACTTGACAGCTTTAAGACTTGTGGACTTCAACTCCCAGAATTCCTCCTCAGGAATCCTGGGAGTTGGAAGTCCACAAGTCTTAAACTTGCCAGACCCTTGTTCTAGTGGCTTGCCCTGTCAGTGTTGGTGAGAATGGTCTTGAGAGTTGCTTTGGTTGGGCTGTTGACTCTTCGCTTGTTTGGCAGTTCCTTGATTGGGATAATGTTTGCTTCTTGATTGTTGTTCTGAAGTTAATCTTGGTGTTCATCTCTGCCTCTCTGATTGCTGGCGGGGAGCTATTTTGGTCTTTTTTTAGCTTGTTGATTATCTTTTTGAGTGGTATGTAAATATTGTTTACCTCTGTGTGCCTGTCGATGGCTGATTGGTCTGAGTGCCAGACTTCTCTTAGCATTTCTGGACTTGGCTTGGTCTAGGATGGTCCCCATTTCCCAGTTGAAACAATGGTGAGATCTGTCCATGGTCCAATGTTAACCTTGGAGTTAAATCTATGCTCATCCGGGTGTTTGGTTGCTGGTGGGGAGGTAATTTGGTGTTTTGGCTTGTCAATTGTCTCTTTCGAGTGGTATGTAAATATTGTTTACCTCTATGTGCCTGTCGATGGCTGATTGGTCTGAGTGCCAGACTTCCAGGAATTCTCGGCGTTTCTGGACTTGGCTTGGTCTTCTAGGATGGTCACCATCTCCCAGTTGAAACAATCTATCCATGGTCCATGGTTAATCTTGGAATTAATCAATGCTCATTTAGGTGCTGATTGTTGGTGTTTTGGTCTTTCTGTTCCCTTTTAGATGTGTTGATCGTCTCTTGTGCACAATGCATCCCTCTTGAAAATTCAGTATAATGAGATGCATTATTCAAGGCCTTGATATATTTATTATCAATTGTAGATTAAAAATCTTTGGCTTTTACTTCTACACAGCACAGAGACTGGCTCATGAAAATACTTGAACGCAATATGTCTGCTTTTGGGACTCAGTGAGGATCTAATTAAGCAACTCAATAACAAACTTTTTGATCTGCTTTGCGATGTATATAGCTGGCAAAAGGATAGCAAGGCAGGGAAAGCTTTTGAGAATTGTGCTTTCAACGGAAGAATTGCAGGTGTAATTAAGGAATTGGGGATATTAAAATTGACAAATGTTTGGGGAAATGCCCGGCTGTTTTATTTTAAGTGAGATTTGTTTATCAACAAAGGGAAGACCAATTTATGTGCATCATTTCTTTCCAAGAGCAAAATGCACAAACACTTTTGCTGGTCTACCATACAGTTAGTCCTCCACTTGCAACCACAGTTAAGCCTAAAATTTCCATTGCTAAGCGAGGCAGTTGTTAGGTGAGTTTCGCCCCATTTTAACAACCTCTTTTGACACTTGTTAAATGAATCACTGCAGTTGTTAAGAATACAACCAGTTGTTTAGTGACTGAAGTTACAACGGCACTCCTGGAGGAAGACGAACAGCCGACACGGGGAGTGGTAGTGTGGTTCCGTTGGCTGTGAAGGAAACTGGAGAAGGGCAAAGTCCGGCTGGGCAGAGCAGGAGAGAGGGAGAACAAGGGAGAGGGAGTTCAGAGGAAGACCCAGGCCCACCCCCTCTTCATCCTAGGGCACGCAGGGAGGAACGGAGAAGGGAGCAACGTGGGTTGCATGGCTTACGGGGGAGGAAAAGGCCCTGATTCCCTTCATTAGCTGCAGCTGGGAATGTGAGTTTAAAAGAGATGCAAGCTGAGTGCAGCGTCTTCTGGGAACAAACCTGAGTTTATCTTGTGTTGACTTTGGTTATCTGCGTTCCTGGCATCCTCCCAACCGTGTTGAATTACCACCGTGCTTTCAAGTCTGGAATTTCTTCTCCTGCCCTGCTGGACTAATTACCTCATCTTGCCTTGATTGGACTTATAGTTACAGTTTTTGTTGACCATGTTTTGGAGTTGAATCTCTGCAGCCAAAGGCTTGTCCTGGGGGAGTTTTTCTCCAGCCCAGAAGGTAACCAGGACATTGGGGGGCAAAGTTGGAGCTATGAAAGGGACTCCTACGGATTGTCTGACTGCGTTGCCTTTGTGCAGCACCCTTTGGGTCATCACAGGAATAGAAAAAAGTGACTTACGACCAGTTTTCACACTTATGGCCATTGCCACGTCCCTTTGGATCAAAATTCAGTATGGCAGCTGCCTCATATTTATGATGGTTGCTGTGTCCCAGGTTCATGTGATTGATTCCTTTTTGTGACCTTCCAACAAGGGAAGTCAGTGGGGGCAGTCAGTTCCGCTTAATGACGTAATTACTAGTTTGCAATCGTTAGATGGCCTAGAGTAGACATTGGTATTTATTTGAACATGGATCTTTTTAAACATTTATATTTTACCGGTTTTTTTTTAATCTAGGTGAAATGTTTTATATCTATATCTATATATATCTATATCTATATAGATGGATTGACCTGGAGGCAGGTTTGTTTTAATATTACTGTTTATTACCGTAATTTTAACTGTTTTAATGTTTCTTGTATTTATAGACTTGTTCTTTATTTAATATCTTTTTATTGTAAATATATTTCTTTATATGTTCCCTGAGTCCTTTGGGAGAAGGGCATATCTAATAAAATAATAATAATAAATAATATATATGTCTATGAATGATATGCCGTACAACCAATCAATCAATCGATTTGTTAGCAATACTTGTGAGAATAGAGAATATAAGACATTGAATATTTACAATACGGTTTTTCTTGTTAAGAGGAGGGAAAGAATTGGAGGATGGGAGTAAGGATTGCTTGAGATTTATTAAAATGTCAGCGAGTCAAGATAATTCAATGGCCTGTCTGCAGGGTAAACCCGCAATAAATTGACTTCATGTGCAGAAAAAAAAAAACCCTGCCATGTGAGGGTTGTTGAAAAGCTTGCCTTGTGCTTCAAAATGCCCTTTTCTTAAGATGGAAGAAATGCTACGTAGCCACAGGGATGAAATGATTAAGATTCCCCCCACCCCCAATGTATGTATGCATGTATGCCTAAGTATATTACCCTTGTCGCATGGCTGTATTATTTTTCATCTGGTTCTACCACCTTCTGTATTGCTTTCATTATTGCTTTCGTTTAATTCTCTTTTAATCTATTTAATGTTGATGTCTGTTTTTAGTTGTGAGCCCGAGTCTTGGAGATGGGGCGGCATACAAGTCCAATTAATAATAATAATAATAATAATAATAATAATAATAATCCTTTGTTATTATGATTACATCACTTCGTTGGTTGTATGTACACTGAGAGTTTCTGCACCAGAGACAAATTCCTTGTGTGTCCAATCACACTTGCCCAATAAAGTCTTCTGTTCTGTAATCTAGTCCAGTCCCTATTTTATATTCTACAATCTACAGTCTATATTGTATATTCAGTTCTGTAAACTATTCCCTGTTCCTTATTCTCTATTCTACATTTTACATTCTAATTCTACGTTCTACCTGTTCCATAATCTATCCCCTATTCCTTATTCCCTATTCTGTTCTGTTCTGTAATCTACTCTATTCCCTATTCTGTTCTGTATTATTATTATTATTATTATTATTATTATTATTATTTCAACTTATGCAAAGGACTGCTCACAAAAATACAACAATAACAGTAAATTACCTAAAACATATTAAACAATTATAAGAAAGAATTAAAACCCCCAAAATTAAAATGAACAAACCCCAAAGAGTCAGCACAGCCCAGATTGTAAAACAGCCAGGTTTTAACTCGTATGAAGGTGCAAGATCGGAGCCAGCCGGGCTCCGGCAAAGAAGATTCCACAAAGTGGGGGCTGCCACCGAGTAGGCCCTCCCGGTCCCCGCCAAGCATCATTGAGTCACAGACGGCACCCTGAGGGAGATCCCTGTGCCTGCACAGGGTGGTTGGTATTTGATGCTGGGAGGAGTCGCTCTCGTGATATCCTGGACCCATGCCATGTAGGACTTTGAATGTTAACACCAAAACCTTGAATCTCACCCGAGGGCAACCGAAGCCAATGCAGGCGGCAGGAGGGGTGTAATATGGGAGTATCGGGGCTCCCATCACTACCCGCGCCACATTCTGCACCAGCTGAAGCCTCCGAGTGGTATGCAAGGGCAGTCCTAAACAGAGAGCGTTACAGTAATTGAGTCGGAGACGAGTGCCTGAGTGATCGCGAGGGCATCTCGGTCCAGATATGGGCGCAACTGGCTAACCAGCCGGACCTGGGCAAAGGCCCCTGGCCACGCCCCCACCTGCTCCTCCAGCCTGAGCCGCGAGTCCAGGAGGACCCCCAGATTGTGCCCTGTCCACGGGGTAACACCTCCTCCCCATGACCAAAGATGGAACCTCCGAACTGGACTGAGATGTCGGTATGCACAACCACTCTGTCTTGGCTGGGTTGAGTCGAAGCATCTTCCTGTCCATCCAGATCCACACCGCTTCTAAACAACGGGATATCACGTATTCCCTATTCTATATTCTACATTCTGTAATCTATGCTATTCTATTCCCTATTCTATATTCTACATTCTTTTCTGTAGTCTATTCTATTCCCTATTCTACATTCTACATTCTAATTCTATGTTCTACCTGTTCCATAATCTATCCCCTATTCCTTATTCCCTATTCTGTTCTGTTCTGTAATCTATTCTATTCCCTATTCTGTTCTGTATTCCCTATTCTATATTCTACATTCTGTAATCTATGCTATTCTATTCCCTATTCTATATTCTACATTCTTTTCTGTAATCTATTCCCTATTCCCTATTCTATATTCTACATTCTTTTCTGTAATCTATTCTATTCCCTATTCTATATTCTGTAATTATTCTATTCCCTATTCTGTGTTCTATGTTCTATATTCTGTTCTGTAATCTATGCTATTCCCTAATCTACATTCTTCATTCTGCAGTCTGCAGTCTACAGTCTGTATTCTGTTCTGTAGCCTGTATGTATGGGTTGAAATTCAGATACCTTAAAAGCTGCTGATTTTTAGGAACACTGTTCTGCAATCCCTTCGCTCTCGGTTTTGCAATCCACGTGTCTAAACAACAACATTTTAAAAAAAGCATCCTTACGGCATGAATGTTACTCCGCTTTGAGAAGCTGCATTGGTGGGGTGTGATAGCTACTCTGCCTTTAAGAGCGTGGAATTATTTTCACCCTGTTAATGCGGCCAGCATTCTCGGTGGCTGCCTTCCTCCCAAGTTTACTCGCCGTGCGAGTGTGGTGTTTTGCATTTTTTTTTACACTGCTGGAAATCAGATCTGTAGTAGGTAGCCCTGCTCGGAATTGTCGCCCATCTGTGCCGTACATCTACAAAACCCCTGCGTAGGACATAAAAGAAGTTGGCATTTCCAGCTTGCGCTTGTGTTCCTCTTGGCATTGAGGGCGATAGACCGCTATCCTTTCTTCTTGCAAGGAATTTTTAAAAAATGGAGTTCACTTCACAATCAGGAGGCTATGAGTTCAATCCTAGGTAGTGGCTAAGCAGGGGTTTGGACTAGATGACCTCCAAGTTCCCTTCTAACTCTGTTATTCTCGTGTCTATGACTTGGATCTAAAAAGGCCCCTTAAATCAGGGGTCTCCAACCTTGGCAACTTTAAGACAAAGCTGGCTGAGGAATTCTGGGAGTTGAAGCCCCACACAAGTCTTAAAAGTTGCCAAGGTTGGAGACCCCTGCCTTAAATAGGTTTTTTTTTCATCTTCTCTGGGTTACGAATTCATCCAGACAGCTTCGGTGGGAAAAGTACACACCTCGCAGCCGGCCAAGGACCGAAGGCTGCATTTTTAAGCAAAGGATTTAATTAAAAAATAGAAAACCGGGGTTTTCCTTCACCCTCCCTCCCAAAAAAATACACTGGTAAAAATAGCATTATCCAAATTCAGGCTAGGACTAGGTCATTATATGACCTACTGTTGGATTTGGCTTGCTAGGTTTAATCTTTTTAAAATTATTTCTTGTTCTATGTTTTTCTGTGAGCGCTTCCGAAGTCCTTTTGAGAGTGCATACAAGTCAAATAACATGAAATAAATAAATAAATTATATACCACAAACATTATTCCGGTAAGCCTTGTTTGCCAGGCCTGGCTGCGTTGCTGCGTTGTGGGTTGTCGTCTTAAAATGCAATTTTCCCCTACAAAGCAACCCTCTCGCTTCGAATTGGGGCTTGCACACAGTGCGGAATACACACGCCGGGTGGCCTGTGCTCGAAGCTAATAGCCTCTGGTAGGCAGGAAAACCTCCTCTGTAATTTTGGAAGGGTGGAAAAAATAGGTTTCCTTCCCAAATAACTAATGGGAAAAATTTATTTTTATTTTTATTTTTATTCATATTTATATGCCGCCCTTCTCCGGAGACTCAGGGCGGCTTACAATGTTTGGAGCGCAACCCAATGCGCTCAGCAATAGCCTTCATTCCATTGTATATGCCTGCTTATTACTAAGTGGCATTTTTACAAGGTCAGCTTATTGCCCCCAACAATCTTGGGTCCTCACTTTACCTACCCCGAGGAGGATGAGTCAACCTTGAGCCTGGTGGGATTTGAGCCTGCAATAATCACAGGCAGCTGGAACTTAAGTGCTAGGCATTTAACAGCCCTGCACCACCAAGGCTCTAATGACTTTGCGGGTGAGAATAGATTCGGCGTCTTATTTACACACAGTTGCCTTAGCATCGCGCCGGCTTTAGTAGCATGTATTTTGTGTTCGGCGATTAAATCTTTGTGTCCCCATTATGCTAGTCCTTGTTTTGTATAAGCACCCTTACTACAGAGTACAGGAAAGGAGCGAGAAATGGCAAGTCTGTAGAGATTCTCCGTCATCCAGGTTCTGGTTGTCCTAAAGGTCCTTTTTTTTTTGCTTCCAAGAGGCAACTGGACTTCCTGGTTATTCTTTGAAGATGTTTTGCTTCTCATCCAAGAAGCTTCTTCAGCTCTGACTTGGATGGTGGGGAAGGGAAGGATTGAGACTCCTTGCAGGCAGCTGGTCATTTGCATCCTTTTTAGAGGGTCGTTGAGGCCTCTTGGTGGTTTGTCTGTGTCCTGTCAGGGTCACCTGAGTGGTGCAAAGGGGTGTGGAGCCTTCTTGGAACTGCTGAAACATCCTGCAGAAAGCACAGCTCCACAACACCCTCCTTTCAGCAGTTCCAAGAAGGCTCCAAACATCTCCAAATCCTCCTCCTCTTCTTCCTCCTCCACAACCCCCCTCCCTTCTAGCACTGATGATGTTCCCTAGTTGCGTCATGAAACGTCTGCAAGAAAACAGCCAAGCTCAGAGAACATCAAGGACCCCACAGTCCTCCTCCTCCTCCTCCTCCTTCCTCCTCCCTCCTCCTCCTCCTCCTCCTCCTCCTCCTCTCCCCATATACTCTACTCCCTTCCAGCACTAATGATGTTCCTTAATTTGGATCATGAAACTTCTGCAAGAAAATAATCCATGTCAGAACATCAAGGACCCCTCATTTCAACCCTGAGCTGAAGGAAGGAAGGAAGGAAGGAAGGAAGGAAGGAAGGAAGGAAGGAAGGAAGGAAGGAAGGAAGGAAAAAGAAATTAGGGAGGGAGAGAGAAGGGAAGGAAGGGAGGGAAGGAAGGAAGGAAGGAAAAAGAAAGAAGGGAAGTAGGGAGAGAAAGAAGGGAAGGAAGGAAGGAAAAGAAATTAGGGAGGGAATGAGAAAGAAGGGATGGGGAAGGGAGGGAAGGAGGGAGGAAGGAAAAAGAAGTGAAGGAAGAAGAAGTGAAGTAAGGATGGGGAAAGAAGGGAGGGAGGAATGAAATAGGAGGGAGGGAGAAAGGGAAGGAAGGAAGGAAAGAAAAAGAAAAGGGAAGGAAGAAGAAAGAAAGAAGGGAAGGAAGGGAGAAAGGAAGGAAGGAAGGGCAGAAGGAAAGAAGCCGCGGTCTCCTTCCCTTTAAGGAGCCGTTTTTTGGAAAGGGGTGTGTGGGGTGTGAGGTATCCATCCAGAAAATGCCGGCCGCTGCCCTGCTCCCCCTTCGCAGACCAGGCCCGCTCCATTGTTTCCTCCCAGTGCCTGGGCACCCAGTCAGACACCAATAACCAGCCTTGTGAGGATGGGGATAAAGGGCCAAAAGGCCCCTCGGCGCCTCCTCTGTTTGCTCCCAGGCCAGCTGAAAGCCTCCCCTCCCCTTTGTGACTCCCCTCAGTGTCGGACGGAAAGAGAGGCATGGAAAACCGAAGGGAAGGGAAGGCTCTTCCACCCCTGCAGGATCCAGGGCCAACTTCTGCATAAAGGCCCCTTCCCCCCCGTCCCAAATCGGGTGTAAAATAAATATATTCTTCCCTGGAAAGAGACATAGGAAGTCCCCGACTTACCACTCAATCACAGAGCATGCTCCTGCTTCAAGCGGAAGGAAATTTGCTCCTGTCTTACGCTTTGCCAGTTTTTGTTTCAAGTCAACAATTTAAACACTTCAACCCACTGCAGCATCATTTGACTTCACATCTGTCTCGCTTAGGAATGGAAATTTTGGGTCATATGTCGAGGACTGCCTGCATTTAGAAATGGCCATTTAATCAAGCTTTGGAGCTTTTTCACCCCCAGGTGTGTCATCGTGGTTCTTTGTGATGCCACACTGGTCATGTGAGCGGAAGTTTTAGAAGCGACTGCAAATTATTGTGGTTAAATTTCATTTTCAGACCCGCCTTATGAATGTTGTGGGTCAAGGCACAAAGGTTACCATTTAGTCAGGAGGCAAAGGAATAGCAATAGGAATAGGAATAGAATGTAGAATAGAATATAGAGTAGAATATAAAATAGAATAGAACATAGAATAGAATAGAATATAAAATAAAATATAGAATATAGAATAGAATAGAATATAGAATAGAATACAGAATAGAATGTAGAATAGAATAGAACATAGAATAGAGTATAAAATAAAATATAGAATATAGAATAGAATAGAATATAGAGTAGAATATAAAATAGAATAGAACATAGAATAGAATATAAAATAAAATATAGAATATAGAATAGAATAGAATATAGAATAGAATAGAACATAGAATAGAATATAGAATAGAACATAGAACAGAATATAGAATGAAATACAGAATAGAATATAGAATAGAATATAGTATAGAATAGAACATAGAATAGAATGTAGAATAGAATAGAATATAGAATAGAATATAGAATAGAACATAGAACAGAATATAAAATAGAATAGAATATAGAATGAAATACAGAATAGAATAGAATATAGAATAGAATACAGAATAGAATAGGATATAGAATAGAATGTAGAATAGAATAGAATATGCAATAGAATATAAAATAGAATAGAATATAGAATAGAATATAGAATAGAATAATGGAATGAAGAATAGAATAGCACTCCCTTCTTCCTACAGCCTTGTGAAGGAACGGCCAGAAACCCTCCTCAGCCCCACGGCCATCCGTCACCTTCTAGGGACTCGCCCGTAATTCACTTTATGAATCATGGCTTTTTGCTCTTCCCCTCAAGCACCCGGAGGATCTTAAGTGCTTGTAATTGACAGTCATTCCATGCCCTCTGCCGAGCGAGGTTTGGCTGTTGTCAAGAGAGCAGTGGTTGGGGCTGATGCGCTGATGAAGCATCCTCTCCCTTCTGATCCCCGATGAGTTTGGGGGTTCCTGGAGCATTGCTTGTTTTCCAAAGGGGTGCTAATTAAGAGGCATCTGAATTGGCTGGGGGGGTGGGAAACGTATTGTCCTCAAGGAACGGAGCAGGGTTGGGGATACCCTGGGGACAGGATCCAGCGGTGGGATTCAACTGGTGTAACTTTGCGAGTGTGCGCAGCATTCGAAAACTGCCCATTTTCAGCGCTAAAACTTAACCTTCTGCTGCTGCAGCCCCGGCTGATATGCAGCAATCAGCTGGGCTGCAAAACACGGAAGTTTAGGAAAGACTAGGGGTGGCGGAACAGGGCCAAGAATCCTTCTGCTTGTCTTTCCGGCTGCCATAGCAACGGGGAGGGAAGATTAATTGGACTTTGTTAAGGGGGGAAGAGTGCTGGAGGCTTGTGATGACCCAGGGTGGGATGCAAAATAAGCACAATCACAAAAACAGGTGAAGCCCTCATATTCCTTCACTTTGCTTCCAAGCTCCAAATATCCTCGACTGGAGACAAAAAACTCCCCCACAAACAGTTACAAGAAGGAGGAAATGCCATTTAAACTAAAAATGCCTATAAATTATAATGGGTAAAAACAACACAAACCACACTGAAGCAATTAAGGGAACCAGGCAAGATAAGGGCTTGAAGACGTCCACAGATATCGGAACACATACTGGGAAGGACGCCAAACTCAGAGAGGAACGACAGACTAGAGATATTTCCATGCTTTGTTTCCAGCGCTGGCCTATACGCATGTCTGTCGTTTTAAACAGTCCTCACAGCTGCAGCCCATGAAGGGGATCAAGGCCCTTTCCTCCCCCCATAGGCCACGCCATTCATGTTTCTCCCTTATCCTCTCCTCCCTGCTTGCCCTAGGATGGCGAGGGGATGGGCCTGGATCCTCCTCTGACTGCCCAGCCGGCCTCTGCCCTTCCCCAGCCTCCTCCCCAACCTCCAGAACCACACTTCCACTCCCTATCAACTGTTCCTCCTCTCCCTCGGAGTCAGTCTCCAACAGGGGCATGACAAGGCTTGAGATGGTGAATTGTAAAACTTGGGAAAACTTTCTTGACTATGCTTACTTGCTTATTGCGCAGCTGTAGCTTCTTATCTAATCAGGCTAAGGTCAACCTTCCTGGCGAGCCAGATGTCTGAAACTGTGATAACCCAGGGTGTAACACAAACGTAACAAAATCCAAAACATAAATAAATGTCCTTTAATGCCTCCAACATGGTCCCACTGTTCAATAATACTCAGTTGGAGATAAAACGTACTCAAAAATAGTCTTCAAAAGAAAGCGATACAGTCCGAATTTAATGAGCAGATAGAGGTGAAATAAAAAACCAAACAAACTACAATGACGAAATTTCCACAATAGAACAAGAGAAGTATTTACCAAATTCAAGGAGATAACAAGGCCCAGCCTGTTGGAAGGACACCAACCAAGATAACTTCAGACCAAAATAAAACACGCTTTGTTTCCAGCGTTTGCCAGTACACAGGTCCAGACTCTTATTTAGTTCTCACACCTGTAGCCCATGAAGAGGATCAAGGCCCTCTCCTCCCAAGGAGACCACGTCTCTCCCTTATCCTCTCTTCCCTGCGTGCCCTAGGATGGAGAGGGTATGGCCTGGGTCCTCTGACTGCCCAGCTGGCCTCTGCCCTTCCCCAGCTTCCTCCACAACCTCCGAGCCACACTCCCACTCCCTGTCAGTTGTTCCTCCCTCGGAGTCAGTCTCCACCAGGGGCATGACAGAAACACCACCTGAAGATGCACCCGCATGACATTATACACACCTCAGATTGGATGGCCAGTTTGAACTATTGGGGCTGGGAACGTTGCCATAACTTTGTATATGTGATTTTCGCCCCTGTTGTCTCAGATCTTGAATTCTTTTGATGCTACAATTTTAATTTCCAGTAAAAGTCCTTTTCTCTATAATCGTGATGGCAAACCTATGGCACGAGTGCCACAGGTGGCATGTGGAGCATTTGTGCAGGCACGCGAGCCCCAGCCAAACTTGCCTGCACTGCGCATGCGTGTGCCTCCCAGCTGATTTTTGGCCTGTTTGAGGCCTTTTTCGGCCTCCCTGAGGCTTGAGGGAAGCCTCTGCAGCTTCAGGAGGCTGAAAAACAGGCCTTCTGGAAATACCGGAAGTGCCCATTTTCAGCCTCAGGAGGCCCTCTGGAGGCTGGGGGAGGCCATTTTTGCCCTCCTGGGACCTTGAGGGAAGGCTCTGTAGCTTCGGCAGGCCGAAAAACAGGCTTTCTGGAAATACTGGAAATACCGGAAGTGCTGAAATGGGCCCGTTTTTGCATGCACAACCCAGTTCCCACACACGACGACAACAATTAAGCCCCAAATTTCCATTGCTAAGCAAGCATGGTTGTGAAGTGAATTGCATCCCATTTTGCGACCTGTTTTTGCCTCGGTTGTTAAGCGAATCACCAAAGTCGTTAAGGGAAACGTGCCATTGTTAAGCGAATCTGGTTTCCCCCATTGACTTGGCTGGTCAGCTCCTCCCTTGGGAGGTTGCAAATGACCTTCCCAAAACTTTCTGATGCTGCAACCATCATAAATAGATGCCAGCTGCCAATCACTCAAAGTTTGATCACGTGACCCTGGGGATGCTACTGCAATGGTCATGGATGTGAAACCTGGTCAGAAAGCGAGTGGTTGCAAGTTGAGGGCTTCCTGTATTTATGATTCCTTATTTGCATTTGGTAGGGACGTGGGTGGCTCAGTGGCTAAGATGCTGAGCTTGTCACTCAGAAAGGTCGGCAGTTTGGCGGTTCGAATCCCCAGCGCTGCATCACGGAGTGAGCTCCCGTTCCTTGTCCCAGCTTCTGCCAACCTAGCAGTTCGAAAGTGTGTAAAAAATGCAAGTAGAAAAATAGGGACCCCTTTGGTGGGAAGGGAACAGCGTTCCGTGCGCCTTTGGCGTTGAGTCCTGCTGGCCACATGACCATGGAGATGTCTTTGGATGGCGCTGGCCCTTCTTCGGCTTTGTAACGGAGATGAGCAGCGCCCCACTAGAGCCGGAAACTGGTAGCACGGATGTGCGAGGGGACCTTTACCTTTTGTTCTGACCCAAGCCTTGTTCAAATCAAACAAACACAAAGTATGTATAAAAGCAAACCTTTTAATGCGGCGCTGTGAATTCTGTGCATTCACAGCCAAGAGTCATTCAAAACTAATTGTCCCAGATAAGAGAACAAAAGACTAATTGCAGATAAATATCCCAAGCCAGAAGTTTCAAAAAAACAAACTGGAGCAAGCAGGGCTTCAACTCTGAGTAGAAAGAACTTCTTTGCTTCCTGCAAAGAAGCCAACCCCAAAGGCTGGCTTTTATCCCTTATGGGAGGGGCCATCACCTTTCCAGTCTTACTCCAGAGTCACCTGTGCTGCTGCAGCTGCTCTTTCCTTCGAGCAGCCCTGTGCGCATGCTTACTGGGCACAGGCCCTCGGGGGCCTCTTCCTCACTGCTGCCAGCCTCCACAATCTCCGAAGGCAGCACTCCACTCCCTGAGGGTGCTGGCCCCATCCCTGCATCACACGCAGGCCCCTCATCTGAGTCCTCGCTCTCCGAGACCTCAGCCGTCCGCACCTGCTGCCGGCGAACCACAACACCTTTACCTATTTGCATTTGAGTTTTTAATCCTGTCTAAGTGACCCAGGGTCTCTTTATGTTTTGAAATAAATGACTGATTGATTGATTGATTTAATAAGTAACGACGGAGATGGGTTTGAGTAGAAGCCCACAGCCAGCGTCCTGCTGGAGTAAGGTTTCCATTCGGCCTTATTAAAATTAGTTCATGCTTTCCCCGGCCAAGCCCTACTGCAAAGGAGAATGCCATTTCCAAAATGTCATTAGTTTAATTCAGAAAACTGTCAGTCATTTCCTGAAGGCCTCTAGGATGCCTAATAATAAGACTGGGAAGTTCAGTTAGAAAATGGAAGGTGTAAATATTGGAATATTTTCAGCTTTATGGTTCCTCAATTTATTTCTAGTCCAGCCTTAGGGATGAAGAGTGGCTAGGTGACTTCAGGCCAATCACCAGGGGACTGTGAGTTCTAGTCCCATTTTAGGCTGAAAAGCCAGCTGGGTGACTTCGGGCCAATCACCAGGAGACGGTGAGTTCTAGTCCCGCCTTAGGCATAAAAGCCAACTGAGTGACTTTGGGCCAATCACCAGGAGACGGTGAATTCTAGTCCTGCCTTAAGCATGAAAGCTGGCTGGGCAACTTTGGGCAATTACCAGGAGACGGGGAGTTCTAGTCCCATTTTAGGCTGGAAAGCCAGCTGTGTGATTTTGGCCCAATCACCAGGAAACTGCAAGTTCTAGTCCTGCCTTAAGCATGAAAGTCAAGTCTTGAGCCAAACACCAGGAGATGGTGAGTTCTAGTTCCACCTTAGTTATGAAAGCTGACTGGGTAACTTTGGGCCAATCATCAGGAGACGGTGAGTTTTAGTGCCATTTTAGGCTGGAAAGCTAGCTGGGTGACTTTGGGACAATCACAAGGAGACAGTGAGTTCTAGTCCTGCCTTAGGCATAAAAGCCAACTGAGTGACTTTGGGCCAGGAGACGGTGAATTCTAGTCCTGACTTAAGCATGAAAGCCAGCTGGGTGATTTTGGACCAGGAGACGGTGAGTTCTACTCCTGCCTTAGGCATGAAAACCAGCTGGGGCAAAACCCACTTAACAACAGAAATTTTGGGGCTCTGTTGTGGTCGTAACTCAAGGACTACTTTAACTTAAAAAAAATAAGGGTTACCTTTTCGAAAATCTGAGAAAAGACTACAATCTTTAAATTTATCAGATGTCTTCAAGGCAGGTCTATAATTCTGTTCTGATTTTGGAGCAAGGCCCGGATTTGAAAAACAAAAAACAGGTTATTATTTTCCGTTCGCTGCAGGCGATCAAGAGGGGATAGAAAAATAAAATAATAGAAGGGAAGAACTGGGTAAGTTTTGCCTACAGCATTCTCTGCTTGCCACAGGGAAATAATTAACTGGATATATATACCTTTAGGCACTTCCGTCCTCTGGAGAGGGAATATTATTTTGCCCAGAGATAAACCCCAAACTCATGAATTTAGCCCACTCACTTCCAATTAGCAGTCTGGAATAAAGAAATTTCATTTTCTACCTAGTCTAATTGAAGAATTTTGCCAGCACTCCCCAGATGAAAATTGTTTCTTTTCCTTATTAGATTTTTATCGAATAAATAAGTAATAAATAATCTTGTTATTTTGACCTTTAGTATGGCAGTTACAACAGTTCGTTTAGTGACCATTCAAAGTTACAAAGGCACTGAAAAATGTGACTTATGACTGTTTTTCACACTTATGACCGTTGTAGATCTGTCTTTCCTGTCTCTTCCTTCCTTCCTTCCTTCCTTCCTTCCTTCCTTCCTTCCTTTCTTCCACTTCCTTCCTTTCTTCCTTCCTTTCTTTTTCCATTCTCCTCCCTTCCTTCCTCTTTTCATCCATCCAGTTTCTCTCTTTGGAGAAGTCCCTGTAGTAGGTTGCTAACTTGCAAATGGCAGGAACCAATCAATTAAGGGCTAATTGGCAAGCCAGCCCTTGCTAGGTTTACCAGCTGCCTCTGTTTACTATCAGGAGGTTAAAAGGAAAGGGGAAATAATAATAATAATAATAACAATCTGACAAATTGCTCCACACTCATAAATGTCCCACACCTCATTGGAAATCTGAATTATCGGCTCTTTCAAATAAGGTAGCCAGGATGAAGTGTTGGCCTAATAAACACTTAATGGCTGATTTTGCATTATCCTCAGCAGCACCGCAAAGAATGCAGCTTCGTTAAGATAATTAACTGAGCTGGCCCTGAAAGGATTTGTCACAAAGATAACTAACTCTCAGGTCCCTTGTTTTATATCTAAATAAAATCTAGAGGAAAAGAAGAAGGAAAAAAAATAACTTTGGGCTCTTAATGAGAATAAGGCACTGGAGGTTGTGTTTTGTGTGTCTGTGTGTTGATTGTGTATTGTCTTCCCTCTCACATCCAGTAGTGTGGACTATTTCCTCTTTGTGATAGCAGTCGAAGCCTCCAAATTTGGCCATTTAATGGCTCATGGACTTCAACTCCCAGAATTCCTCAGCCAGCCAAGGTTCCCAGGATTCTCTCTTGGTGTTTGACCAATGATTTAATAACAATAAGTTTAATAATTCAATTGTCAGCTTTGGAAGCCATATTAGCACCAGAAGCCTCCATGCTGCCCCATTTAAATGGCAACGACAGTAAAATACTCCAATGCTGGCTGGGCTATTCTGGAAAGTTGAAATCCATATACCGTGTTTCCCCGAAAATAAGACACTGTCTTATATTTTTTTTGGCTCCCAAAAACACACTAGGTCTTATTTTCGGGGTAGGTCTTATATATTTATGGTGCCAAATAGTGGGTGTGAGTGTGTGGGGGTGTTTCTGGTGCACGGTTGCTCCCTGAAAAGTCTTCCTGGAACTGGAGATTTACACTAGGTCTTATTTTCGGGTAGGTCTTATATTAGGGCAGGTTTAGAAAATAGTGCTAGGTCTTACTTTCGGGGTAGGTCTTATTTTCGGGGAAACACGGTATATTTAAAATGACAAAAAATTGAGCATCATCACTTGAGACTTTCAAGAAGAGATTGGACTGCCATTTGTCTGAAATGGCGTAGGGTCTCCCGCTTGGACGGGCGGTTGGACTAGATGACCTACAAGGTCCCTTCCGACTCTGATTATCTCTCACATTAAAATGACAAAAGTTGGAAAATTCTGCTCTATTTTAGCTCCTGACATACAGGCAGTCCTCGACTTACGACCGCAATAGAGACCAAAATTCCTGTTGTTAAGTGAGACATTCGTTAAGTCTTTAGTTTTGTTCCATTCTACGACCTTCCTTGCCACAGTCATTAAGTGAATCACTGCAGTTGATAAGTTGGTAAACCAGTTGTTAAGTGAATCTGGCTTCCCTCGTTGATTTCGCTTGTCCAGAAGGTCGCAAAAGGGGGAATCACGTGACCTTGGGACCTGGCAACGGTCGTAAGCACGAGTCAGTTTGCCAAGCCTCTGAATTATGAACATGCAACAGTCGTAAGCATGAAAACGGTCATAAGTCTCAATTTTTCATTGCCATCGTAACTTTTGAACGGTCGCTAAATGAGCTGTTGTAAGTCGAGACTACCTGTCACAAGCACTCGTTTAGTGACCATTCAAAAGGCACGTATGAGCATTTTTCCCACTTAACAACGGTCCAAATCTGAAGGCTTGTCAATTGACTTGTACTTATGACCGTTGCCGTATCCCAGGGTCACGTTTTGCGACCTTCTGACAGGTGAAGCCAGATTTGCTTAAAAATCCTGTTACTGACTTCCCACCTGCAGCGATTCACTTAGTAACTGAGGGCAAGAAAGGTCGTAAAATGGAACAACTGAGGGCAAGAAAGGTCGTAAAACGGGGCGAAACTCCCCTGACAACATGTCTTGCTTAGTGACAGATTTGGGGCTCAATTGTGGTTGTGAGTCAAGGACTACCTGTAGTATTTTTCCTCAGAAACAAACACTTTCTCCTGCAAGATACAGGTGTGCGTTCTTTTGAAAAACGTTTAGAAGAATATTTGCTGGTTTCCTTTTCTGCGTCGTTTCTGACCGCTTACGGCAGAATCTCTCTCTGTAAAAGCAAAATTCCCCTCACACATCATCACAAAATCTCCAGAACCGTAAAGCCTACAAACTTGTCACCTGTCAGAAATGGTGTAGGGCCTCTTGCTTAGGTGGGGGGAGGGGGTTGGACTAGATGACCTACAAGGTCCCTTCCAACTCTGTTAATCTAATATCTAAATATATTATCTGGGAACTGTTAGGGGGGAATTATGTGAGCAGTGGAAATTTTGGGCTCAATTGTCATCGTAAGTTGAGGATTACCTGAATATGTATGTATGTAGGTATGTATATAGCATGCTGTATCTGTATGTAGGTTATGTATGTGTACACTTTTGAGAGCAAGCAACAAAATTTCTGTGTGCCAATGTGCCCACAGAAAAAAAATGACAATAAAAATCTATATATAAAAAAGCGAAAGACCACTCGTGCATCATCACAAAACCTCCAGAACCGTAAGGCCTACAAGCTTGACATTTGGCCCATATGTTCCTCTTGGCTTCTAGGGGCTCACTAAGAAAGGATTTTTTCCAAATGATCCTCAGAGCATTGAGAGTATTTCCTATATTATTATTATTATTAACACGCTCTGATGCTAAAGAGCTCTACTCCCCCCCCACCTGAAAATAAATCTCTTCCAAATGCAAAACACAAGCAGAGGAGAGGAGTTTCAGTTTCAGTTTCAGCGCACCAAGCAACTTTAGTCCAGAACAGTTTAGCTAAGCCACGCCCTGGCTCCTTGCTGTCTCCTTACTCACACAACAAATACTCTTTCAGTTTCCAAACAGCCCTCAACTCTCTCACGCACTGACAGGATGCTAGCCAGATGGATACCCATGGATGCTGGTAGGCAGAGGCAGAATTTTATTCCTTATTTTCCTCCTCCAAAAACTAAGTCCGACCACATAGTTTTGTAGCGAAGCACATGGGTATCGAGCTACTCGTTAATATGCTCCGTTTAGTACTGAGATATTAATTATATTTAAAAAAAACTTTTCCCTTCGGTATTTGTAAAGGTTTCCCAAACCTGCTTTCTGAACCCTCCTCCCTTGTTCTTTTTCAGCGTTTTCACATCCCCTACGATGAATCCTGTTTACAGCGCCGTTCAGCCTGGGGCCCCCTACGGAAATCCCAAGAACGTCGCCTACACAGGTAAAATGATCTATAAGAATTATGCGCCGTAGGATGCTGGCATCCTCCAGAGCCCATCGCATCAGGCAGGATTCCTAGCTGGGTTTGTCTGATTTTGAGGCGGGAGCTTGTGCTAGCTGTTCAGGTCTTTTGCAAGACAGCTGGGAAGCCACCAAGCTCAGAGAGCAATAAGGGCCCCACGGTCATCGTCCTCCTCTTCCTCTTCCTCCTCCTCCCCACCAACTTCACTCCTTTCTAGCGCTGATGATGTTAACTAGTTGGGTCATGAAACGTCTGCAAGGAAACCACCAAGCTCAGGGAGCATCAAGGACCCCACAATCTTCTTCCTTCCCCATCCTCCTCCTCCTCCTCCTCCCCCTCCCTGCAAACCCAACTCCCTTCTAGCACTGATGATGTTACCTAGTTGGGTCAAACATCTAGAAACTACTAGAGAGCACGACCTTGATCTTCTCAATAAAGTAATAAGCAGTAATAAGTATAAGCAGGCATACAATGAGAGGCTGCTGAGTACATTGGGTTGTGCCTGTCCTGAGTCTTCTCATATAAATGTAATTAAAAAAAAAAATAAAGGATGTAAATCTTTCGAGGAATTATTCATGTGGGCTGCAGACCAGAGGTCTGTCTTTAAAGGAGTTTTCGTTTGGGATCCAGAGGAATTACGTGGAAGGAAGGGGAGCGTGATAGACTGGGGTAAGCAGAGAATGTTCCAGCAGTGGCACATGAGAATAAAAGAGCAGAGGCCACGCATTTTAATTCGCAAGCCAGCGAACTTTTGTCTGTGGGTTTAGCAGGGACAGAGATGGCTTTGAATAGTATTCCAACGTATGTCTTTGACTTTTGCAATTGAGAAAAACAACAGCAAAGAATTTTTTTCTCTACCCATATCCTGACTAATTTTCTTGCCTTTACCAATCTTTATTTTTTTTTGTAATGCAAGTTTTTTATTTTTTTATAACAAACATACAAAACAACAAATAAAACCACCTTTCAATTGTAGAGTGTGTCAGTTTGGTACATATATCATGTGCACAATATCTATAATCTTTTCCTCTTAATTTTACATTCATGTTGCATTAATGAACTTTTCATATATTATGTCATCATTTTATCATCATTCAAATTTTAATCTCAATTCCAAGTTATCTTTAAGAGCAAGTCTCAATTCTTACTAGATTGAATTCATAGTATATAACTTATTCAAAAGTAATCAGTTATAATATATCATTACAGTTACATTGTACTTCAATGTCTTACTTTTCTATCTAACCATTGATAAAATAAGTCCCAAATCTTATAATTCCAATCTTTATTGAACGATGCATACTGTAGACCTCAAGTTACAACCATTTATTTAGTAAATTGTTAAAAAGTCTACAATTAGAAAGACAGATAAGAAAGACATGTAGACAGATAATGAATAAATAAATAAACATGGATAGATATGGATACATACATGGATGGATGGATGGATGGATAGATAGATAGATAGATAGATAGATAGATAGACAGACACAGACAGACAGACAGACAGACCGGTAGGTAGGTAGGTAGGTAGGTAGGTAGGTAGGTAGGTAGAGATACAGACAGACAGGATAGATAGATAGATAGATAGATAGATAGATAGATAGATAGATAGATAGATAGATAGATGGCTAAAATCAGGAATACTGAAAAAAGAAACTGAAGGCTTTATTTTGGCTGCTCAAGAACAAGCCTTAGCCACAAATTGCATGAAGGCAAAGATTCAGCATGTCACCACCAACAGCAAATGCTGCCTTTGTAATGAGAAAGATGAAACATTTGACCTTTTAATCAGCGGGTGCAGCAAAATTTCACAAACTGACTATTTTGAACGCCATAACCGAGTTGCTAGAATCATTCACTGGAAACTCTGCCAAAAGTTTGGATTTGAGTATAGTAACAACTACTGGGAACATCAGGTTGAGAAGGTTCTGGAGAATGAAAAAGTCACGATCTTGTGGGACTTCAGAATTCAGACGGACAGGCACGGGCCCACAACACGCCTGTCATAACAATAGTTGAGAAGAAAAAGGTTTGGTTCAATGACATTGCAATGCCTGATGATGCATGAATTGAAGACACGCAGTAAGGAAAAAATCACAAAGTATCGGGACTTACAACTTGAAGTTGAGCGACTTTGGAAAAAGAAATAGTGTGTTATCCCAATTGTGATTGGAGCCCTTGGAGCAATACCTAAGGTGCTGCTTCGCTATTTGGAAATCCTGAATTTATCAGACTTGAATACCCTGATTCTACAAAAAACCACCCTACCTGGAACAGCTTATATCCTCAGAGGCCCTGAACAGTTCCTAGGTCCTGGTTAGGACTCAAGCTGTTGAGCTACCAACCAGCCCCAAAGGCTGTGAATCTCACTAAAGATTAAATAATAATAATAATAATAGTAATAATAATAGTAATAGTATAATAATAATAATAATAATAATAATAATATAATAATAATAATACTGCCCAGCAGTTCACTGATGGTGGTCCTTAAGTTCATTGTTAAGTGCAGTTATAGCTCTGGGATAAAAACTTGTTCAGGAAACGTATGGTCCGAGGTTTAATGGTTCTGTATCTTCTGCCAGAAGGCAACAGCTTTGCAAAGATTGCGAGCAGGATGGGAAGAGTCTCTCAGGATGTTGTGCGACTTTCTGAAACAGCGAGATGTGAAGACGTCATCCAGGGCTGGTAGCTGGAGCCCCATGATATTCTGGGCAGTTTTAATGGTTCTTTTTTGTCCACTACACAGCTGCTCCAATCCCATGCAAGTACAGTAGGTTGATAGATGATAGATGATATAGATAATGATTGATAGATAGATAGATAGATAGATAGATAGATAGATAGATAGATAAAGAGATGATAGGAGAGGTAAATTGAGAGAGACAGACAGACAGACAGACAGACGGAATAAATAGTGTGATTTTTAAAAATAAAAGAATAAAATGAATGGGACCTTAGGAAAAATGTGGAGAACATTCATAAACATCAGAAATCTATATGCCCGTGATGGTGAACCCACGGTACGTGTGCCAGAAGTGGCATGCAGAGCCATCTCTGCGTGATCAGGTCCACTGTGCATGTGCGCATGCCTCTCACCAGCCAGCTGATTGTCGGGTAACTGCGCATGCGCAGGGGGGAGGTGTGTGCGTGGGGTTTGCATACGCAGAGGGGCGGGGTTTTTTGCGTGGATGCACAGAGGGGTGTGCATGCGTGGGGTCACATGCATGCGCAGGGGGCGACGGGCACGCGCGCATTGCATTATGGGTTCAGGCACGCGAGGACAAAAAGGTTAATCATCACTGCTATATGCCCTTATGGATGCAGATTCCCACACACTGTTTTATATCAGCTCGGGGGGCCCCTGAGGCTTCCCCATGTTGTTCGAAACGCGATGGCATTCTAGTTTGAAGCTCGGATCTGGGGCCTGGAGTGTTCATTTCTCCCCCCCCCCCCTTGTGGCTCTTTCTGCCAAGTCTCCGTGGAATATTAACTGTTTTGTGCCCTAATCCTATTGCCATGGATTTGCGGGGGGCCAAAAGAACAAACAACATCACTCTAATAAACTCAGGAGGTTTTTCCCCCTGGGGCCTCTGATATAATTTAGCACTTCCAGCAACAGCCACAATTTGATCGGTTCTCCTTTGCCGCTGAGTGGGGATTTTAATTAAACTGTTCTGAAAAAAAAAAATCAATGGAAGGAATTTGCAATTCTTTACCCATAAATATCCTCCTATTTTTTTTTCCCTTACCGTTGACAAAAAACATCCTTGGTGTTCCTGGAAAAGCCAACTGCCACGATTTGAAGGAAAGCACTCCCAAATGTTTAGAGAAAGGCCAGTGTTAGATTTTTTTTTTTTAATCTGCCTGATGTACAGAAATATTTTTTATTTGTTCTGAAATTTATTCGCCGGCCATCTCAAGTCTTAACGGCTCTGGGCGGGTTACAGCATAAAAACATTAAAATAGTAAAATATATGACTCATTTTATCGGCCTCGGAAGGATGGAAGGCTCACTTAGCTCTGAGCTGGTTAAGATCGAACTGCTGGCAGTGGGCAGAGTTAGCCTGCAATACTACATTCTAACCACTGTGCATCATGGAAGGAAGGAAAGGAAAGAAGGAAGGAGGGAGGGAGGAGGAAAGGAAGGAAGGAAGGAAGGAAGAGGAAGGAAGGAAGGAAGAGAGGAAGGAAGGAAGGAAAGGAAAGAAGGAAGGAGGGAATGGAGGGAGGAAAGGAAGGAGGGGAGAGAGGGAAGGAAGGAGGAGAAAGTAATGAAGACATCTTAGATCCTGATTCACCACAGAAGTCTTCTCTAAGTCCTATCTGCTTCTTCATTGTGTCAGCCTCTCTGCTAACAATCTGGTTCTCGTTTATCCACCTCGGAAGGATGGAATGAATCAACCTTGATTTGGTCAGGATTGAACTGGCAATAAGGAGAGTTAGCCTCTGTACTACATCTCAACCACTGTCAGCCAACATGGAAGGGAGGAGGGAGGAGGAGGGAGGAAGGAGGAGGGAAGGAGGAGGAGGAGGGAGGAGGAAGGAAGGAGGGGAAGAAGAGGAAGGAAGGAAAGAATGGGGAAGCTGAAAGAAAGGGGAAGAATGAAGGAAGGAAGAAAGGAGAACCAAATAATGGAAGAAAAGGAGAATCGGGAAAGAAAAAGAAAACAAAGGAAAGGAACAAACGATGAAGAAAAAAAAGGAGAGAGCACAGCACTTATATGCAGCTCACAGTGCTTTCCAGCCTCTCTAAGTGGTTTACAGAGCCAGCTTCTTGGCCCCAACAATCTGGGTCCTCGTTTTAGCCACCTCGGAAGGACGGAGGGCTGAATCAACCTTGAGCCTGGTGAGATTCGAACTGCCAAATTGCAGGCAGTCGGCAGAAGTAGCTTGCAGTACTGCACTCTGACCACTGCACCATCGCGGCTCATTTGCGTGATGAACGGTTGTGGGAAACAATTTACCCTCCAAAGCACCAGAGGACAGAAGGAGCAATGGGTGGGACCTTCTTAGCCGGAGACCCAACCTGGAAATAAGGAGGAATTTCCCTATAGGGAGAATAGTTAATGAATGGAAGTTTGCCTTCAGAAGTTGCGGTTACTCCATCTCTGGAAGCTTTCAAGACAAGATTGGACAAACTGCTTGGATTGGTATAAGGATTTCTGTCATGGGCAGGGGGTTGGACTAGATTAGAAGACCTCCAAGGGCCCCTTTTCCAGCCTTAGGATTCTGACATTCATTTTACCTGGCATAAATCTATTTTTTTTAAAAAAATAATCTGGGTTAAACTGAAAATAAACACCGGGGAAGGTGGAAGAACAGGGAAGAGGACCAGCAGCTGCAATGCAAGGATGATGGGATTAGTCTTAGTAAGGCCACACCTAGAGTCCTGCATCCAGTTTTGGTCACCACACTATAAAAATGATGTTGAGACTCTAGAAAAGAGTGCAGAGAACAGCAACCAGGATGATGAGGGGACTGGAGGCTAAAACATGCAAAGAAGGTTTCCAGGAATTGGGCATGGCTGGTTACTGGAGAGAAGGACCAGGGGAGAGAGGATAGCAGTCTTCCAATATTTGAGGGGCTGCCACAGAGAGGAGGAAGGGGTCAAGCTATTTTCTAAAGCACCTGAAGGCCAGAGAAGGAACAATGGATGGAAACTGAAGAAGGACAGATTCAACCTGGCAATAAGGAGAAACTTTCTGACAGGAAACCCATGGAACAGAAGTTGCCCTTGGAAGTTGTGGGAGCTTCATCCCTGGAGGCTTTCAAGAAGAGACTGTGGACTGCCATCTGTCTGTCAAAAATGGTGTAGGGCAGGAGTGGGCAGCTACGGCCCCTTTATGGCCTGTGGACTTCAATTCCCAGAATTTCTGAGCCAGCCATGCTGACTCAGGAATTCTGGGAGTTGAAGTCCACAGGTAATAAAGAGGCTATAATTGCCCACCCCTGGTGTAGGGTCTGCTTGGGCAGGGGGTTGGACTGGATGACCTCCAAGGTCCCTTCCAGCTCTATTCTGATTGATTCAACCAAGAAATAAGGAGAAATGTCTTGCCAGTGAGAGCCATCAACCCATGGAACAGAAGTTGCCTTCAGAAGTTGTGGGAGCTTCATCCCTGGAGGCTTTCAAGAGGAGACTGGACTGCCATCTGTCAGAAATGGTGTAGGGTCTCCTGCTTGGGTGGGGGGTTGGACTAGATGACCTACAAGGTCCCTTCCAACTCTGTTCATCTGCAAAGGATTCGGTCTCAGCCTTCCGAGTTCCTTTGGGGAAACCTGAAGGCTCCAGCCGGAGAGGAGTAATCTGGGTGGCCGCTATGAGTGGAGAGCAACTGGATGGCACATAATCCAGGAAGCTGAGAACGAGACTTAGGGAGAAAGATGTCCTTATGCAGCAGCTTGACATTCCAAGGAATATCTCTTGCAAGCAATTGGGGAGGATTAAGTCTGAATTCAACCCCTTGTAAGCTTGAGTGCTTCTGTTTCCATGTGATGGGACAGATGTATTCTCAGCTGCTTGGCAACAGAATTCACCCACCTTGGGTGGGGGGGAATGCAAAATTCAGGGGAGAGAGAAAGAAAAAAAAGAACAAGGGGGGTGTCTTTAGAGGGGTGTGTTTGGGTAGGAGAGCCCCTTCCCCCTCCCCTCCCCCCATTTCCATCTGCTGGTTTCGGTTATTTATAATGAAAAGCATATTAGTTAGTTTGTTGTCATTGCACCTCGTAGAAGGGAATTAAGTGCCATCTTCAGTGTACATTATAGGTAAGAAGGCTCTAAAAAATAAACACAAACACACATCCTTCACATTCTATACAATTGAATGGAAAAACCCCTGGTATTGCATGAATATTGCACTATACCAGTGGTGGCAAACCCTGCCCCGCGCCGATATACGCTGGCTGCACCTGCTCGCTGCGCCGGCACCCGGAAGGCAATGCATGCTGGCCCCCCCACCCCCCTGTGCATGCACGCACGATTCCCCCACTGTGCACCATGCACCTGCACGTGCGCACACAATCACCCCCCATGCTGCGATTCGCGTATGTGCGCGCTAATCACCCTCCACCCACAGCTGCACGCCTCTATGCATGCGTGACCCCAGCGCGCGCTGCACATCTCTGCATGTGCACATATCTCTGGCACCCCCCCCCCCCCTGGGCATACGCGCCAGATACCCGACAATCAAACGTGCCATAGGTTCGCCATCATGGCACTATACGGTAGAATTCAGTAGATTCAATTGCCCTGGGTAGAAGCTGTTTTTCAGCCTATTTGTCCTTGTTTTTATTATTGTCCTGTACCGTCTGCCAGATGGTAATAGTTCAGAAAAAGGGTTCCCAGGATGAGATGGATCTTTGAGGATGTTTTAAACTTTGAAAATATTACAGACTTAGGCGTGAAAGATGGTTGGGTGACTCTGGGCCAATCACGAGGAGACTGGGAGTTCTAGTCCCGCCTTTGGCCTGAAAGATGGTTGGGTGACTTTGGGCCAATCACCAGGAGACGGTGAGTTCTAGTTCAGCCTCAGGCACGAAAGCCAGATGGGTGACTTTAGGCCGCTCCGTCTCTCTTAAGTCCAGCCCACATCTCTGTTTTTAGCCACGACGGCCTCCTGCAGCCCTCCGACAGCGAAAACTGAGCTCTCTTTTTGCTGGGCAAGGGCTGCCAAAGGCCGTCACAGCCAAAAACAGAGCTCGGGTGCCTATTTTCGCTGGCAGAAGCACCGTGGCTCGGTCGTTTGCTGTTTCCAGGGCGGCCGCACGGGCCAGATCTTAGTACCCTCCGGGCCGAATCCAGCCCCTGGGCCTTGGGGTTTGACACCCCTGCTATTGGTATATTCCCTGGGACGTTGTACACTGAACAAAGCTTGACAAGGGGTGGAACATGGAATTGACATTTTGCAAAGGGAAGCCGGCACTAGCAATGCATGTGTGTAAGCGAAGGCAATTGCACAATGAATAAAAGAGGTTTCGTGTTGTTTTTTTGCTTCCACCCACGTTGAATTGCAACGCTAGCTTTTAAGTGGCGTGTGTGTGTGTGTCTGTGTGTCGTCTTTCTCTCCACCCCACTTTCTAATCCAACACCTTTTACAGGTAGTCCTTGACTTAACGTTCGTTTAGTGACCTTTAGAATTCACGACGGCACCAAAAAAAGGTGACCCCTGACCAGTTTTCACATTTAATGACAGATACAGCATCCCCACGTCACATGATTGAAAATTGGAAAACGTTTGGCAGCCAGCATGTATCTATGATGGTTGCAGTGCCAAAGGTCATATGATTCCCTTTTGCAACCTGTGACTGCAAAATCTGTAGAGGTAGTCCTCCACTTACAACTGCTGTTTAGTGACCATTGGCAACTGATTCATATTTATGATGGTTGCAATGTCCCAGTCAACCGCATCTCTTTTTCTGACGTCCTTGAGAAGCCAAGTCAATGGGGAAGCCAGATTCACTTAACAACCGTGTTCCCAGCATAAACAATGACAGCGATTCACTTAACAACCTGGGTTGTAACATGAGGCAACATTCACTTATAAGCAAATATCTCGCTTAGCAACATAAGGCGGGCTCCATTGAGGTCGTAGGTGACTACCTGTAAAAAAACACACACGTCCCATCCTCAGGGCAGCCAATGCTGTCCACACGGCTGCATTCTGTGCGCAGCTTCCGTACACTCTTCAAGGGTGGCCCCACGTAGAACGTACTCTGTGGACAGATGGACAGATGTCAAGAGGCTGACGCAGAAAGTGAGGTCAACGCATCTGAAGGGCAGGAAGTAGGAAAGGAAGAGATTGACGCGTCAAACGAATTTGAGCACCATAAATACAGAGGGTCCTCAATGTACGACTGTAATGGGCTCCAAAAATTTCCACAGCTAAGCGAGACAGTCATTAAGTGAGCTTTGCCCCATATTATGACATTTCTAGCCTGAGTTATTAAGTGAATCACTGCTGTTGCTAAATTACCGTGTTTCCCTGAAAAGAAAACCCTGACTTATATATATTTTTTGCCACACACAAAAAAAGCACCAGGTCTTATTTTCGGGGGATATCATCCACTGAGTAACCTCACTTGTGCGCGTCACCCCCGGCCTCCTTTTCGCTGTCAGAGGCCTTCAGGAACTTCTCCTTCTGTGGCCAACAAGGCTTTCCTAAAGGCCTCTGCAGCCAATATAACAGACCTCTGGATCGATCCAGAGCTTTGTTCTCAGCTTCAGAGGCCTTCAGGAAAGCCCTGGCCAGCCTTGCCGGCTGCAGAATAAATGGGCCGTCAAGGCAGGTATTGGGGTGCGCGAGGCCTGGCTACAACTGCCCAAAGGGAAGTAGTAGGGCAGCTCCAACCCCATCCCCACCCTAGCTTAATCTCTACCCGTCCACTCTGGAGTGGGTGGGATCTTAATTAGGGCTTATTTTGGGAGTAGGGCTTATATTGGGTGCACGTGTGAAAAATCAAACTAGGACTTACTTTCAGGGTAGGGCATATTTTCGGGAAAACAGGCTATATTACAGTTGTCCAGGCATAAGCTTACCGGGGCCTGAGTGACTTACCGGGCACTTCAGTGCTAGGCGCATTGTGTTCACGAAAGAGGATCGTGCACGCAGAGATCAATTGCGCAGAGAGACGGTTTGCATGAAACGATCGCTGGCGCACGAGCGATCAAACGAGCTGCATTCGGGGTTGATGGTTGAACTGATCCTTATCTGACTTTTCTTTTTCTTCCTTCTGAAAACAAGCTGGCTTCCTTTGTTGTTGAACATCTCTTCTTGTAGCCTTCAAGGGCAGGTTTGTGTGAGGTGTGTGTGTGTGTGAACGTTTTGCTCCTAATTGGCATACATCAAACTCTCTCTTGAATATTTCTCCCTTTCCCAGCATATATTAAAGGGCAGAAACTCAGCATGCCTCTCTCTCTCTCGCGCGCGCCATTCTGGCTTTGATCCGTAACCTTGAAAACGCAGCCAGCTGCCGCCGTGGATTTGCCGTTTTCTCTTGTTGGCGCGTCTTGTTTTATCTGGCAAAGCAGGTGCCTAGGAGGGGCGGTCTGACGCTAGGAGGGCGCCTTTGCGGTGAGCAAGGAAAAGCAGAATGGGAATGAATCCAGGTCCTTTCCATCTCAAAGCTCTCCCCGCTTTCTCCGGCATCTCCGTCAGAAAGAAAATTGAATATTTTCGCAGTAGCGCAGAGAGGTGCTGTGGCACGCCGCCGCATGAACAGAGAAAGGCAGGCGCCACCAAAAAAAAAAAGGAAAAAGGACACTGGCTACTCATCTTTGCGTTATAAAGCCTCGATAAGACCACACTTTGCATTAAATACAGATGAACGGAGTTGGAAGGGATCTTGTAGGTCATCTAGTCCAACCCCCCCCATCCAAGCAGGAGACCCTACCTCATTTCTTGACCGATGGCAGTCCAGTTTCTTCTTGAAAGCCTCCAGCGATGAAGCTCCCAACTTTAATTAATTCAGAATAGAGTTAGAAGGGACCTTGGAGGTCATCTAGTCCAATCCTCCGCCCACGCGGGAGACCCTACCCTACATTTCTGACAGGTGGCAGTCTAGTTTCTTCTTGAAAGCCTCCAGGGATGAAGCTCCCACAACTTCTTAAGTCGACTTCTGTTCCATCGGTTGATTGTTGTCACTGTCAGAAAGTTTCTCCTTATTTCCAGGTTGAATCTCTCCTTGATCAGTTTCCATCCATCCATTATTCCTTGTCTGGCCTTCGGGGGTGCTTTGGAAAATAGGTTGACCCCCCTCCTCTCTATGGCAGCCCCTCAAATATTGGAAGTCTGCTCTCCTGTCTCCCCTGGTCCTTCTCTTCCCTAGACTAGCCAGGCCCAGTTCCTGCAGCCGTCCATTGTATGTTTTAGTCTCCAGTCCCCTCATTATCCTGGTTGCCCTCCTCCTTGGACTACTGCATTCAGTTTTGGCCATCAAGATGTAAAAAAAGGACTTTGAGACTCTGGAAAGAGTCCAGGGAAGAGCAACGAAGAGGATTAGGGGACCGGAGGCTAAAACATACAAAGAACAGATACAGGAGTTAGGTATGTGTAGTTTGATGAAAAGAAGGACTGGGGTGACATGGTAGCAGGGTTCCAATGGTTGAGAGGCTGCCCCAAAAGAGAAGGGGTCAAGCTATTTTCCAAGGCACCTGAAAGGAATAATGGGTGGAAACTTACCAAGGATAGAAGCAACTGAGAATTAAGAAGAACTTCCTAACAGCGAGGACAATTATCCAGTGGAACAGCTTGCCACCAGAAGTTGTGGGTGCTCCATCACTGTGGAGTTTTTGAAGGAGAGATTTGTCTAAACATTGATCTGAAATAGTCCAGGGATTCCTGCTTGTGCAAGGAGTTAGACTAGAAGACCTCCGAGGTCCCTTCTAACTTTGGGTATGTCTACTTTAATGAAAAGGACTAGGGGTGACAGGATAGCAGTTTTGCAATACCTCAGGGGCTGTTCCAAAGGAGTGGGGGTCGCGGAGTAAGTTAAGCTCACTTATCCACCAGAAATTTGGGGCTCAGTTCTCATCGTAAGTCGAGGACTTGGCAGTCGTTAAAAATTCCAATGCAGAACAGCATCAAATACCAACCGCCCCGTACGGGCTCATAGACGGGGTCTCCTCCGGGTGCCGCCCGCGACTCAATGCCGCTTGGCAACGACCCGGGGGAGGGCCTACTCGGTGGCGGCTCCCACTTTGTGGAATCTTCTTCCGCCGGAGCTCCTGCTGGCCCCCCCGATCTTCGCACCTTCCGCCACGATTTGAAGACCTGGCTCTTTGTACAGTCCGGGCTGTGCTGACCCTCTGGGGGTTTGATTGTTTTAACTTTGGGGTTCTTAACTTTAACTCGGCTTGTAATTGTTTAATATGTTTTTAGGTAATTTATTCATTGTCGTATTTTTAGCTGTGAGCCGCCCTGAGTCCTTTTGGAGATGGGGCGGTATACAAGTTGAATTAATAAATTTATTTATTTATTTATTTATTTATTTATTTATTTATTTATTTATTTATTTATTTATTTATTTATTTGATATGCACTCCCTCGAAGGACTCGGGTGCTTACAAATTAAAAACAACACAATAAATTAGGTAAAAACCAGATTAAACAAATTAAGCCGAATTAACACTAAAATCCCAAAATTAAAACTCTAAAAAACCACCCCACCCCAGGTCACAGCCTGCAATACTACATTCTAACCACTGTGCATCATGGAAGGAAGGAAAGTAAGTAAGTAAGTAAGTAAGTAAGTAAATAAGTAAAATGGCAACCGAGAACAAATATCCATAATGACTGCAGCAACTGAGAGAATCTGCTGATCACTAGAGCAGTGTTTTTTCCCAACTTCAAGGTGCTGGACTTCAACTGGCTGGGGAATTCTGGGAATTGAAGTCCACCCAATTTTAAAATTGCCTAGAGAAGCAATTGGGAGAATTGCACCGCTAAGATAATAAATCAGAATACTCCTAGGAAGCATCCCACTTACTAATGTCAGGGCAGGCTGTGTGTTGATGCACCGGGAAAGCGAAAACGGTAATTAAAAATAGCGGGGGTTCTTGTTTGTTAATTGCCGTTTGTCCCAGTTTTACGCACAATGTTTTGCAGTGAAAGTTTAGAGCAGGAAAGAAGGCAGCAGGCCTCAGCAAGGGTTACCGTAAAAAGACAAAAAAAGACTTCTCCAGGAGATACAAGTAAGTTCATTTAGTGACCGCTCAAAGTTACAACGGCACTGAAAAAAGTAACTTATGGCCGTTTTTCACACTTACAACCATTGCAGCCTTGCCGTGATCATAGTTGGCTCAGGAATTCTGGGAGTTGAAGTCCACGGTCGTAAAGGGGCCATAATTGGCTAAGGAATTCTGGGAGTTGAAGTCTGAAGGTTGTAAAAGGGGCCATAATTGACTAAGGATTTCTGGGAGTTGAAGTCCACGGGTTGTAAAGGGGCCAAAGTGGCTAAGGAATTCTGGGAGTTGAAGTCCATGGGTCGTAAAGGAGCCATATTTGGTTCAGGAATTCTGGGAGTGGAAGTCCACGGGTTGTAAAAAGGGCCATATTTGATTCAGGAATTCTGGGAGTTGAAGTCCACGGGTCGTAAAGGGGCCACAATTGGCTAAGGAATTCTGGCAGTTGAAATCCACGGGTCGTAAAGGGGCCATAATTGGCTAAGGAATTCTGGGAGTTGAAGTCCGAAGGTTGTAAAAGGGGCCATAATTGGCTAAGGAATTCTGGGAGTTGAAGTCCACGGGTCGTAAAGGAGCCATATTTGGTTCAGGAATTCTGGGAGTTGAAGTCCACAGGGGCCATAGTTGCCCATCCCGGTTTAATCTGTGGTCTGACCATTCACGAAGAGCAAGTTAGATGTCCTTCAGGATCTCTCCCACCCATCCACCCATCCTTTGCTTATGCTGTTGTTGTCCCAGTCTGAAATTCCCCTTCTGCCAAGCAATTATATCAAGCAGAGACTTCTCCTCCGTCCAATTATTATTCCTTTTGACCGGAGTCCGCAAATTAAATTCACACCGACAATTCCTTCGTGGCATGTCTGCATTATATACCAAGAAAGCTCAGTTCCCAGAGCTGCTGGCACAGTCAAAATTAGATTTGAGTCCTCCAAGGTAAGATTCTGCCCTCTACCTGCTCACAGAATGCCCCCTGCCACCCTGTTGATCTGGGAGGGGGTTGCTAATTAAGAATTTCAGCAATGGGGACCACCTCTCAGCTTTGCTGTGCATGTCCAAAGTTATTTTTGGTGGCAGGAAACTAGATATACATATGTATATTACATATTACATTTCATTTTCAGAGCATAGGACTGGAAGCACCCACAACCTCTGGTGGCAAGTAGTTCCACTGGTTAATTTCTCTCACATTTAGGAAGTTTCTCCTTAATTCCAGGTTGTGTTCTGACCCAAACCTTGTTCCAAGGAAACTAACACGAAACAGAGGTAACAGCAAAGCCTTTTAATGATTCTTTATGAATTCCGTTCCTTCCCGGTTAAAAGGCTGTTTCAAACTAATTGTCTCTGATAAGGAAGAGCCTTGCCAAGGTGGTGCAAGGCTGCCAAGAACACTAGATAAAGTTACTAAGAAATATTGCAAACACAAAGAGTCTCCAAACACCAACCAAGATATTCTGAACTTCCATAAGACTTGAAGTGCAAGAACTTCTTTGCTTCCTGCAAAGAACTCCAGTTTCTCAGCTGGCTTTTATCCCTTAAGGGAGGGGCCAGTACCTTGCAGCCTTACTCCCAAGTCACCTGTGCTGCTACAGCTGCTCTTTCCTTCGAGCAGCCCTGTGCGCACACGCACTGGGCACAGGCTCCTTGGGGGCCTCTTCCTCACTGCTGCCAGCCTCCACAACCTCCGAAGGCAGCACTCCACTCCCTGATCGTCCTGGCCCCATCCCTGCTTCACGCGGAGGCCCCTCATCTGAGTCCTCGCTCTCCAAGGCCTCAGCCATCCGCACCTGCTGCCGGCGAACCACAACAGGTTGCTTCTCTCCTTGAGTAGTTTCCACCCGCCTTTAGGTGCTTTAGGGAATAGGTGGAACCCCCTCTTCTTGGTGGCAGCCCCTGAGATATTGGAATATTGCTATCCTATCACCCCCTAGTCCTTCTTTTTATTAAAACTAGATGTCAGAGCATTTTCAGCGTGACTACTATTATGACACAACCCAGGAGCAAACACAGCACACAGAGACTTTGTCATTTAATAGTGGTTTATATACAAGACATATACAGAAATATATGTGATAGGCAAATAGCTGACAAGCAATTGATCTTAACTCTACAAGGAGAACTCTGCAATGGATACTGGACACAAGGAGAGAGAATACACCCCCTTATGGCTGCCTTATATATCTTAAAGGGGTGGAACCCATCCTCAGTCTTAAACAGGCAGTACCAATGCTGATTGATTGATTGATTGATTGATTGATTGATTGATTTGATTTATATCCTGCCTTTCTTCCCCCATCGGAGAACTCGAGGCGGCGTACAACAACTAAAAACATTTCCTATACAGTATAAAAATAAAAAAACTAATTCATATCGTCCAAACATACAAGAGGGAAGAACAGAGTCTCAGTTCCATGCCTTCCGACAAAGCCAGGTCTTAACGGCTTTGCAGAAAGCAGGTAGATTGGGGATGGTTCTAATCTCCACAGGGAGCATATTCCAAAGGGATGGTGCTGCCACAAAGAAGGCCCTAGCCCGCGGGCCCGCCAGCCGACATTGTCTGGCCGACGGTATCCGGAGCAAGCCTTCCCTGTGGGATCTAACCGGGCGCTGGGAGGCATAAGGTAGCAGTAGGTGGTCTCGAAGGTATCTTCATTACATCAGCCTTATATTGCATCAGCTTCACTGCTGGTCGGCTCTTAAATCCCAATACCTTAACACACCTACAACTTCCTGTTCAGATAATTGTGTAAAGGGGACTAAAAAATCCAGTGAAATTGTTTCCCCAGTAGGGCTGGGAGGGGGGCAGAGAAATGCCCCCCCCTGCAATGGATACTGGACACAAGGAGAGAGAATATGCCCTCTAATGGCTGCTTATATAAACACTTCTTAAAGAGGTAAACTTCTGTGAGCCCACTCTTAGTCTTAAAGAGGCAATACCAATACTGACATCACCCTTACATTGCATTAGCCTTAAATTGCATCAGCTTTACAATTGGTCAGCTCTTAAATCTCAATACCTTAACACTAGACATACCCAATTCCAGCAACCATTCTTCGTAGGTTATGGTTTCTATGCCCCTAATTATACTTGTTGCTCTTCTCTGAACTCTTTCCAATATCTGACATCTTTTTTTGTATTATGGTGACCAAAATTGGATGCAGTCCAAAATTGGATGCACTTAGAAGTGTGGTCTTACTAGGGCTTTATAAAGGGGTATTATACTTCTCATGAACTTGGTTTTGTCCCTCTGTTAATGGAGCCCAGTATTGTGTTAGCTTTTTTGGCTGCTGCCGCCGCACACTGTTAGCTCATGATTAGTTGGTTGTCCACTGGGACACATCCTTGAAACCTGCCAATGGAGCAAAATTTTCAAGGTGTTCAGAAGACCAGAAATGTAGGCAGCGGTCTGTAGCATAATACAGGTAGTCCTCAACTTACAACAAGTTCATTTAGTGATCGTTCGATGTTAGAACAGCAGTGAAACAAATGACTTACGAATGTTTTCACACTTACGACCTTTGCAGCATTCCATGGTCATCAAAATACAGATCAAAATTGGCAACTGACTCCTATTTATGAGGGTTGCAGTGTTGTGGGACCACGAGATCCCCTTTTGCGACCTTCTGACCAGCAACGTCAGTGGGAAAGCTGGATTCACTTAACAACCGTGTTACTACCGTGTTTCCTTGAAAATACGACCTACCCTGAAAGTAAGTCCTAGCTTGATTTTTTAACATGCGTGCCCAATATAAGCCCTACCCCCAAAATAAACCCTAATTAAGATCCTGCTCATTCCAGAGTGGACGGGTAAAAATTAAGCTAGGGTGGGGATGGGAGAGGATGGAGCTGCCCTACTACTTACCTTTGGGTAGTTGTAGCCAGGCCTCACACTCCCAACACCGGCCCATTTCTTCTGCAGCCGGCAAATCTGGCTAGGCTTTCCTGAAGGCCTCTGGAGCTGAGAACAAAGTTCTGGATCGATCCTGAGCTCTGTTACCGGCTGCAGAGGCCTTCAGGAAAGCCTTGCCGGCTGCAGAAGAAGAAATTCCTGAAGGCCCCTGACAGCGAAAAGGAGGCTGGGGTGTGCAAGTGAGGTTAGCTAGTGGATGAACATCCCCCCGAAAATAAGACCTGGTACCTTTTTGGTGGCAAAAAAATATAAGTCAGGGTCTTATTTTCAGGGAAGTATGGTAACTTAGCAACAGCAGTGATTCACTTAACAACTCAGGCCAGAAATGTCGTAATATGGGGCAAAGCTCATTTAACCACTGTCTCGCTTAGCTTGGAAATTTTTGGAGTCCATTACAGTCGTACATTGAGGACCCTCTGTATTTATGGTGCTCAAATTCTCTTGATCGTCAATCTCTTCCTTTCCCACTTCCTGCCCTTCAGATGCGTTGACCTCACTTTCCGCGACAGCCTCTTGACATCTGTCCGTCTGTCTATCAAGGCCAGGATTTCAAATTTTCACCTTCCTCAGCTCGGAAAGCTCGCTAATCTTCAAGCCACGTTTTATTATCCCATCAGTTTACAATCCTCTGAAGTCTGGGAATGAGGAGCGGTGCGGGAAGCCTCTCTTTAGTTGAATGTGGAAGTTCATTTCCGATTTCCACATTAATAAAATACAGCTTTGTCTTTTTTTAAAAAAAAAAATTAGCCATAATCCTTGCGACAGCCGGGGTGGGGGGGAGATTATATGGGCGATATTAAGAAAGCAATTAAATGCTGCAGGAAAGAATTTAAAATTGGGGAGAAGAGACACAAAATTAAATGTTGACTGGTGCTTATTACAGCCACCATTCTGAAGGCATCAGAAAAGCTTAGCCATATGTATGTATGTATGTATGTATGTGTGTGTGTGTGTGTGTCTCGGTATACACACACATGCATGCATGCATGTATGTCTTGGTGTATGTATGTATGTATGTATGTATGTATATGTACATGTATTGTAATGTATGATGTATGTAATGTGTGTGTGTGTGTGTGTTCGAGTACCCATATATAAATACATACATACCTGTACATACGCACACATACACCCACCCACACATCCTGCCTTTGGTGCATGAAACCATTTTAATTTTTTCCTGGCAAACAAAGAATCCCACTGCAAGAGCCTTGGTGGCTCAGGCTGTTAATTGCCTGCACTTAAGTTCCAGCCGCCTACAACTGCTGTAGGCTCGAATCCCACCAGGCTCAAGGTTGACTCAGCCTTCCATCCTCTCGGGGTAGGTAAACTGAGGACCCAAGATTGTTGGGGGCAATTAGCTGACCTTGTAAAAATGCCGCTTAGTAATAAGCAGGCATATTCAATGGAATGAAGGCTATTGCTCAGCGCATTGGGTTGTATCCCCCAAAATTGTAAGCGCCTGAGTCTCCGGAGAAGGGCGGCATATAAATGTAATTAAAAAAAAAAAAAACCTCTGTGCCAGATCGGTGAGATTTTTTTGGCTCCACGGAGTATGTGCCGTTTTCCCACAGCCCGCTGGCATGGTGCATCGCGCCGCTAAATAGCGGTTGCATGACATTTTCACAGGAAGGGGCTGTTAATGTTGCTACTAAGCCACGTTGAAGGGGGGGGTTGCTACCTCTCCCCCACCAAATCTGTTATCTCCACCTCATCAACAACAAAGATGTCTCCAAGACTCCTGAAATTTAATTGCCTCTCCTGGCAGGCTTTAACCTCGGTTCGGGCATCTTGGAATGTGGGTTTGATCGAGGGTGTAACCACCCGTGAAATTAGACACAGAACACACTCTTCCCAGCGTTGCACAGTGGGGTCTGTCAAACTTCCTGAGCAAAGGGCAGAGAAGATGGCAGATGTTCCCACCGGTGAATCAAAGCTGGATCCGCACATTGTTTTCCTTGAGTGAAGACGCATGTTGGCCTCCTTGATATGTCCAGTTCCTTACCCTGAAGTACAGGTGGGCCTCAATTTACGACAGTTCCTTTAATGGCTGTTTGAAGTTACAATGGCTCTGGAAAATGGGACTTGGACCATTTTTCATACTTACAACAGTGGCAGCATAAATAGGAGTCCGTTGCTAAGCCTCCAAGTTTTGATCCCACTGTTCAGATCCCAGCCTTAGCAGAAGCAAGAAACCGACTCCTTGTCCTCTGTCGTTCCCCTCTGCTAACAGCTCTGTGCATACGCATATCTGGAACAGGCCCCAGCTGTTCTTCCTCCTCATTTATATCAGCCTCCAAAGGCAGCTGCCTCTTCTCCGGTGGCTGGGAAATGTCGGACGGCCCTGGCTCTCTCTCTGCCTCCAATGCAGAGCCTCCATCAGAGCCTTCCCCAGACTCCAGAACTGGCCCAAGTTCCTCCCCAACCTCCTCATCTGATTCTGCTGCCTGTTCCACTGACAGATGGCAGGCCACAACTCCCATGGTCATGGGATCAAAATTTAGAGGCTGAGCAACTGACTCCTATTTATGGCGGTTGCGACGTCCCAGGGTCACGTGATCCCCGTTGATGATCTTGTGGCCCGCCAGCAACCAGTGGACCTGGCGGGAGACTCAGACAGTGAGGAGGTTGGGGAGGAACCTGGGCCAGTCCTGGAGTCTAGGGAAGGCTCGGACGACGGCTCTGCGTCGGAGGCAGAGATGGGGCAGGGCTGTCCGACAGTTATCAGCTGCCTTCGGAGTCGGAGATCAGTGGGGAAGAAGAACAGCTGGAGCCTGTTCCCAGTGCTATTGCAGAGCTGCCTGGAGAAGGGAACAGCTAAGGAACAAGGGTTGATTTGGGAGTAAGGGCACAGGTGGATGGTGAACGGCCCCTCCCATAGGAAATAAAGAGCGAAAGGGGAGTGGGGTTTGCAGGAGACAATTAGTTCAATTCATTAGGGTGAACATCTGTTCCTGACTTCTTGCCAAGTAATTGTTGCTACAGCGTGGTATTTGGACGATATCGGCCTGGCAACTCTCCAAGCCTGAGAAAGGTCTGTAGTTGTGAACTCTCTTGAAAGACTGTTGGCCAGGACTTTGCTGGATGTGAATGATAGGAATTCACATTAGCCAAATAAAAACGGGTTTTGCCGGGACAAGGAGTCTGTTTTGTGATTTTGGGAAGCCTAGGTCAGAACAGATCTTTTGTCAATGGGGAAGCCAGTTTCACTTAATAACCGTGTGAGTAATTTAACGCCAGGCAGTGATTTTCGCTTCGCAGCTGTGGCAAGAAAGAAACCTGGCGCTTCCTGGGCCTACATCTCCCAGAATCCCTCATTCTCATGGAATGCTGGGAATCGCAGTTCTGGAAAGAAAAGGCATGGATGCCACGAACCCATCCGGGGCGCCATTTTGCAAGCCAAACGCAAAATCTCCTGAATCTGCCAGCTAGTTAGTAACCTTGCCTGGTTTTCCTCTTGGCTGAAGCCGAGAAGTCCCTATTAGCATTCGGCATGCGTTGTTTCTATAAATACAACCCAAAGAGAGGCTCGATTGCCAGAATCCTGCCTGCTCCGGCGACGCCCGGCCTGACATGCTCTCCGCGTTAATCCTCTGCCTCTCAAGACCGAACCGCCGCAGAGTTTTAATTAACCTGATTTAGTGGCTGAACACAACCCTTGTAAAAACGAACACCTGGAACTGAAAGTTATTTATTCTGGCAAGGAGTGAGTCTCATTAACTCGACAGAGCCGGCTTTACATTCTCAATCCTGAAGTGAAATTGTTTTTGTAGCCAAAACAATGCAGGTTTCCTCTGGGAACCAAGGACATTATCACAGGTGGCTGGCCAGAGGAGGAGCCGGTAACCCAGCAAGGAGCCAGCACCTGGATTGGACAGCGTAACTAGTGACTTTTTTGGGGGGACTTTTACTTTTAATTTGGTGGAAGCTGTGGGAAATCTCAGAGTTGGCTTTCTTTCTCTCTCTCCTCTCTCTCTCTCTTTCTCTCCTCTCTTTCTCTCTCTGCACACCAAAGGAACTCCAGAAACAGCAGAGTGTGATAAATTAAAATAAATAAATTAAGGCAGGTCTGGCATGACTCATAGACTCTATGGATCTAATTGTTCTTTGGCGGGAAAAAAGTCTGCAGCCATTTTAACAGCTATGGTTTTGAGCAGGTCTCTTGCCAGTCAGTTGCCGTTTTGCTTTGCCGGTTGCCATTTTGTGTTGCTGTGAAAGAAGTTGTGCCTTCCTGCCTATTCAACCACCCCCTCTCTTCCCTCCCCAGGCTATCCTGCCGGATACCCCACCGCAGCCCCCACCTACAACCCGAACATCTATTCGACCACCGGCCCAGGTTACGCCCCAGGTAAACCGATTTGTGTGTGTGTGTGTGTTGTCCTGTGAGTCATTTTGCAGTTGCTTTTGGGGGCTGGCTTCTCTTCGGAGGGGTCTGCTTTTTCAGGGGCTGTTTCACTCACTCAACACCTGTCATGCCCCTGTCAGAGTCTGAATCCGAGGAGGAAGACGAACAGCTGACAGGGAGCGTGAGTGTGGCTCTGTTGGCTGGGGAGGAAACTGGGGAAGGGCAAAGTCAGGCTGGGCAGAGCAGGAGACAGGTAGAACAAGGGAGAGGGAGTTCAGAGGAAGATCCAGGCCCACCCCCCTCTTCATCCTAGGTTACGCCGGGAGGAACGGAGAAGGAGCAACATGGGTTGCGTGGCTTACAGGGGAGGAAAGGGCCCTGATTCCCTTCATTAGGCACACCTGCGAATGGGAGTTTAAGAGAGATGCAAGCTGAGAGCGGCGTCTTCTGGGAACAAACGTCAGTTTATCTTGTGTTGACTTTGGTTATCGGTGTTCCTGGCATCCTCCCAACTGGGTTGAATTACTGCCGTGCCTTCACATCTGGAATTCCACCTCTTGCCCTGCCGGACTAATTACCTCATTTTGCCTTGATTGAACTTTTAATTACAGTTTTTTTTGGGCTTGATTCTCTGCAGCCAAAGGTTGTTCCTGGGAGAGTTTTTCTCCAGCTAGAAGGTAACCAGGACATTGGGAGCAAAGTTGGAGCTAATAAAGGGACTCCTACTGATTATCTGACTGTGTTGCCTTTGTGCCACGCCCCTTTGGGTCATCACACTACCCATACCGGTTGGGCTGTTATCCGCACATCATTATTATATTTGCAAAAGGAACCCTAACCTCCAATGTCTCATGTCAGGTATTGAATTGAAATGCTGCTAATCCTCTACTTATGTCCACAATTGAGCCCCACAAATGGTTGCTAAGTGAGTTAAATCAGGCTGATGGCAATTTTCGTTTCCATGCCAGGCGGAAGTGAGTAAATATTTCTGCCCTTTAAAATCAGAGCAGAAAATAGTTTTCATGATGGTAAAAACGGGTTGCCATGAAAATCTTCAAATTGAGTGGATACAGGTAGACCTCGACTTACAATGGTTCATTCAGTGATCGTTCGAAGTTACAACGGCACTGAAAAAAAGGACCCACAACCGTTTTTCACTCTTATGACCGTTTCAGCATCCCTGTGGTCATGTGATCAGAATTCAGATACTTGGCAACTGGCATGTACTTACGACGGTTGCAATGTCTCCTGACTCCCTTTTTTGCAACCTTCAATGTCAAACTGGGGAAGCCAGATTCACTTAACGACCGTGTTACTAATTTAACTTCAGTGATTCACTTAACAACCCTGGCAAAAAAGGTTGTAAAACGGGGAGGGGAGAATCTCATTTAACCAATGTTTCACTGTTGGGCTCCATTGTTGGCCATAATCCGAGGACTGTCTGTACAATTCACAGGGGCAAGGAGCGCAGGCCCGAAATGTTTGCAGAGCCAACATGGCCAAATATTTCCGATTTTGGCCATTTTGCCTTCCAAGATGCCCAGTGTTGGGTTCAAAAATCTCACCCCTGCGAGTCCAGGCAGACCAGAATTGAGCCCCAAATTTATGTTGCTAAGTGAGACTTGCATTAAGTGAATTTTCCCTGAAATGCAGTGGGAGACATCCTGTCAGAGTCTTTGCAGTGTGACTACTATTAATGGGACAACCTAGGAGCAAAACACAGCACACCAAGACTTAGACATTTACTAGTGGTTTATATACAAGACATACAGAAATGTACGTGGTAGGCAAATACCTGACAAGCAATCTATCTTCTTAACTCTACACTGAGAACTCTGCAATGAATACCGGACATGAGAGAGAATACTCCCTCTAATGGCTGCCTTATATAAATACCTCTTAAAGTGGTAGAACCCATCCTCAGTCTTAAAGAGGCAGTACCAATGCTGATTCATCTTCATTGCATCAGCCTTATATTGCATCAGCTTCACTGCTGGTAGGCTCTTAAATCCCAATACCTTAACACACCCACAACTTCCTGTTTGGATAATTGTGTAAAGGGGGCTAGAAAATCCAGTGAAGTGTTTTCCCAGTAGGGCTGGGAGGGCAGAGAAATGCCCCTCCCCACTTTAAAACTGGTGTTTGTAAGCAGGTCCCTGATTCCACTGGGAGAAAAATGAGACGGGGATGATGGGAACTTGTTTTCCTCTTACCTGGGTGGCCCTTGCCTCTTCTTATTTCTCCACAGGATACCCCACTGGAACGCCCTACAAAGTCCCTCCAACCCAGAGTAATAATGCCCCGCCTCCTTATTCTCCGTCGCCCAACCCGTACCAGACTGCCATGTACCCGATTCGAAGTGCCTATCCGCAGCAGAACCTGTACGCCCAGGTGAGTTTGGTTGGTCCGTCTTCCGGGCCGCAAATGTTTTGAATAGAAGCTTTGGTGGCTGAGGAATTCTGGGAGTTGAAGTCTACCCCCTCTGAAAGTTGCACAGGTTCATAAAAACTGGTCCAAAGATTTTGGGGGTGGGGGGGTTGAAAGTTTTGTGTCAGAATCCTGGGAGGGGGGAGGATTAAGGTGGGGGCAGTGGTGGTAAATTCAAATAATTTAACAACCAGTTCTCTGCCCTAATGACCGGCTGGGTGGGAGACGCTATGGTGGGTGTGCCCAGGGGTGTGTGACAGGCAGCACTCGGTCTCCTGCACCCCCTTGGGAGCAAAAACTGCCCGCCCCGGGGGCCCCATTTTGAGCCTAGTACATCTCCCTGCAGCTTCCTGGAAGCAAAAATGGGCCATGGGTGTGTGGGTGTGCTGCATCCTTCCCCTCCCAGCGGCCATTTTGGTCCTAGTGGGCCTTCCTGCCCTGGGTGCTAAAACAGGCACGTGAGGACCCCTGGAAGGGCGGGTTGGGGTGGGGCCAGCCAGCAATTTAACAGCCGGTTGGGCCGAAGTGGTGCGAACTGGTTGAATCCCACCACTGGGTGGGGTGAAGGCAGTGGTGGGATTCAGTTTTATTTTACTACCGGTTCTGTGGGTGTGGCTTGGTGGGCGTGGCTTGGTGGGTGTGGCAGGGGAAGGTTACTGCAAAATCCCCCTTCCCTCCCCACCCCACTGACCTGCTTTCCAGCTCCGTTCTCCTCGGCAGGGCAACCAAAGGAGACCCAGCAAATCAGCTGTGGACGTGGCATTCTGTGGGCATGGTGTTCTGTGGGCGTGGCTTGGTGGATGGCATGTGGCCATGGCTTGGTGGGTGTGGCAGGGGAAGGATATACTGCAAAATCTCCCTCCCCTCCCCTCCCCACTGACCTGCTTTCCAGCTCCGTTCTCCTGGGCAGGGCAACCAAAGGAGACCCAGCCGTTCAGCTGGGACTCAGTGGGAGGCAGAGAAGAGATGGGGTTGACGGGGCCAGTCAGAGGTGGCATTGGCCAGTTCTCCCAACTACTCAAAATTTCCGCTACCGGTTCTCCAGAACCGGTCTGAACTGGCTGAATATGTCATGCCCCTGTCAGAATCTGACTCGGAGGGGTGCGAACAGCTGATAGGGAGTGGGTGTGTGGTTCCATTGGCTGTGGAGGAAACTGAGGAAGGGCAGGGGAGAGGTAGAACAAAGGAGAGGGAGTTCAGAGAAAGACCTAGGCCTCTTCATCCTAGGGCACGCAGGGAGGAATGGAGAAGGGAGCAACATGTGTTGCGTGGCTTACGGGGGAGGAAAGGGCCTTGATTCCCTTCATTAGCTGCAGCTGGGAACACAGTGTATAAAAGAGGAAGCTGCGCGCAGCAAGTTGTTGGGAGCAAATTGTGAGTCATCTGGTATCATTGAGGCTTATCTGAGTTCCTGGCATCTTCCCAACTGTGTGTGTTTTGCTGGCCTTTGAAGTCTGCAATTCCTGTTCCTGCCCTGCCAAACTAATTACTTCAGTTTACGGGGGAGGAAAGGGCCCTGATTCCCTTCATTAGGCACACCTGGGAAGGGAGTTTAAAAGAGATGCAAGCTGAGTGCGGCAGCTGCTGGGGGGCAAATTATCTGGTATCGTCGTGGCTTATTTGTGTTCCTGGCATCTTCCCAACTGTGTGTGTTTTGCCGTGCTTTCAAGTCTGAAATTCCTGCTCCTTCCTTATCAGACTAATTACTTCAGTTTGGTTTGTTTGGATTTTTTTTTAAATTACATTTATATGCCGCCCTTCTCCGGAGACTCAGGGCGGCTTACAATTTTTGGGATGCAACCCAGTGTGCTCAGCAATAGCCTTCCTTCCATTGTATATGCCTGCTTATTACTAAGCGGCATTTTTACAAGGTCATCTTATTGCCCCCAACAATCTTGGGTCCTCAATTTACCTACCCCGAGAGGATGGAAGGCTGAGTCAACCTTGAGCCTGGTGGGATTCGAGCCTACAGCAGTTGTAGGCAGTTGTAGGCAGCTGGAACTTAAGTGCAGGCAGTTAACAGCCTGAGCCACCAAGGCCCTTGGATTTTAAGTTACAGTTTGTGTGTACCTTGTTTTGGACTGAATTTTGTACAGTGAAAGGCTATTCCTGGGAGAGTTTTTCTCCAGCCGAAGGTAACCTAGACATTGGGGGCGAAGTTGGAGATAATAAAGCAACTCTTCTTGCTTATTTGACTGTGTTGCCTTTGTGCCACGCCCCTTTGGGTTATCACAGAATACCACCTTTGGGTGGAGGACAGAAGTGGACAAAACCAGCTGGTTCTGCAGACTGACCCCCGCCTGTCTTCCCACGGGACCTCTGTTGTGGGATTCCCGTGGACGTTTTTCCTCGCGCCTGTTCCTTTCTCATCCCAACAGGGGGCGTACTACACGCAGCCGGTCTACGCGGCGCAGCCTCATGTCATCCATCACACCACGGTGGTCCAGCCCAACAGCATCCCTTCTGCCATTTACCCGGCTCCCGTCGCTGCGCCGAGGACCAACGGTGTTGCCATGGGGATGGTTGCTGGGGCGACCATGGCAATGTCTGCAGGTAAGAGGCCACCAAGGCGAAGAACACCCCCCATCATCAAACACTGCTTTTTGGTCCACTGTAGTCCAGACTACAGGCCCCATGCTGCCCAGCCGGGTTGACTTTGACTGGGGGTGCGTCGTAGGAGCGGATTCACACTTTGTAAACGACGCGTTTAAATTCAACATCTTTTTTATAGTGTGGTGACCAAAACGGGGTGCAGTACTCTAGGTGTGGTCTTACTAAGGCTTTATAGAGTGGTATTAGTACCTCCCTGGATCTCAATTGTGATCCCCTCTGTTAATGCAACTGAGGATTGCATTAGCTTTTTTGGCTGCTGCTGCACATGGCTGGCTCCTATTTAGCTGGTTGTCCACTAAGACTCCAAGATCCCCCTCCCAGTTCCTGCTATTGAGCCTGGCTTCACCCAGTCTGTATGTGTCCTTTGGGTTTTTCTTGCCTAAGTGTAGGGCTTTCCTTTTCTCTACACTGAATTTCATTTTGTTAGATACGGCCCAGTGTTCTAGTCTGTCGACATCCATCTGGATCTTCTTGAGCCTATTTTCTTGGGTGTGAGCTATTCCTGCCTGGGTGCCACCATTGGGACAACAGCCAGCTGGAGAGGTTTTGCAGGTGGCTCAAGCCAGCAAGCCAAGCTGCACACTTCCAGAAAACGATGGAATCTGTCGTCAGCCGTCCTCAATTTTTTTTTCTTCCTTCCCCATCGCAGGCACACTGCTGACGACCCCACAACACACTGCCTTGGGGGCGCATCCTGTCTCAGTGCCGACGTACCGGGCGCAAGGGACCCCTACCTACAGCTATATCCCGCCTCACTGGTAATCCCATTGGCCAGTCCATGTGAGTATCTGTGCGTCTCGCTCAGGAGCGGTTGGTTGGAGGGAGGCCAGGTCAAAATGGATTGGGGCTCCAAGGGGGCTTCTCTAAGATTTTCTCTTCAGGACATAATATCTGCTGAAACAAAACTCGCCTGGTGACAGGAAAGGCAGCTGGCCAGGAAACACTCTGTTAGCTCCATTCGGTTGCCCAGGCTCCACCCTGCAAGGGATGATGGGGTTGTTAAAAGAAGATGGTGACAGGAAGACCCCTTGGGAAGTGGGAAGAGAGAATCATTTGGACACAGAGTGGGAAGGACCGAGGTTATCTAGTCCAACCTCAGACTGCTGACCAGAGAGGCCCTGTGAAGGATTCAAAATGAAGGTCACAAAATGAGCCACCAGGAGGAGAGAGTTGGGAAGGGAGATGGAGGGAGGATAGAAGGAAGAGAAGTGGAAAGGAAGGGAAGGAAGGAGAGGGGAGAAGGGTTGGGAAGGAGAGGGAGGGAGGGAGGAAAGAGGGAAGGGAGGCAGAGAGGAAGGAAGGAGGGGAAAGAGGGAGAAGGGAGGAAAGAAGAGAAAGGAAGGAGGGAGGGAGGAGAGAGGGAAAGGAGGAGGAGGAGGAGAAAGAGGAAGGAAGAGGAAGAGAGAAGGAGGAGGAGAGAAGAGGGGAAGGAGAGGAAAGAAGGAAGGGAAGCAAGAAGAAAAGGAAGGAAGGAAAGAAGGAAGGGAGGCAGAGAGGAAGGAAGGAGGGGAGAGAAGGAGGAGGAGGAGGGAAAGGAGGGTGGGAGGAAGGAAGGAAGGAAGGAGAGGGGAGAGGGAAAGGAGGAGGGAGAGGAAGGAAGGAAGGGAAGAGGGAGGAAGGGAGAGAGGGAAATTAGGAGAGGAGAGAAGGAAGGTCCAAGCAATATTTAAGACTAATAGAGCCTTTCAAGACCTTGGAAAGTGCCTGGATGCCGAAGGAGCATCTCTTTTATTTTCTTGTGGCTCTTGCACACCGGAGGAGAAAAAGCTGCAAAATTTGGCCGGCTGGGAGGGGGAAATTCGAACTCAGGTCACAAACTCTGTTCCTTTCTCTCTCTCTCTCTCCCTCCCCCCCTTGGCAGATCTGGAGTCGAGACATCGGATGCAACCAGGCGTGATGATGGAGCAGCTGCCACCCCCTCCCCAGCCTCTCTCCCCCCCCCCAGGCATTGCCAGCGAAAGCGAAGCCCAGATTTTAATTGTGCATTTAAGTTTGTTTTGACTTTTGCGGGGGCAAAGCCACAGCCGCCCCCACCCCACTTCCCTGGTTCCCCAGCACATTCCCTTTCCCTGTTGCTCCAGCCCCCCACCCCATTGAACCCTGTTGATTTTTGCCCCCTTGGTCTCTCCCATTTCCCTCCGTTGTGCGTCGCCGGGACCTCCTGAGGCCATCTATCCGTTCACGATCCCTGCGGGTTCCTCGGAAGGGGGGAAATTCCACCTTTAGGGTTCTGCAGGGAGGTGAAACAGCCCAGGTCTTTCTCACCCACCCACCCCTCCTCCGGGAAGACCTCTCCCCTCCCCATCCCTCCGTCATGTTTCCATCATGAAATCCACCTCTCCTTCCACCCCCAGTAAAGAGGGAGGTAGCCTTCCCTATAGGATGATATAAGGGTGTCGTTTTGGGGGTGGGGAGTCAGAAAAGTCAAAATGGCAGCCAGGGCTCTGATTAAGACCCCAGCTCAGTGGTGGCTAAACTTTTTGGGCTCCTGGGCCTAAAATGGCTCACGTGCCAGCACCCAGAAGCCAGTGCCCCCCAACCCCCTGTCCATGCGCGCAATCCCCCCCCGCCACCTCCTTATGTGCACTATGCCTCACAGCTGATTTTGGCAGGTTTGAGGCCTTTTTCGGCCTCCCAGGGACTTGAAGAAAGCCTCTGTAGGCTTTGCAGGCCGAATAATAGGCCCATTTTGTCACTTGCCATTTTGTCACTTTGGTATTACAGGAAGTGACAAAACGGGCCTATTATTCAGCCTGCAAAGCCTACAGAGGCTTTCTTCAAGCCTCTGGGAGGCCGAAAAAGGCCTCAAACCTGCCAAAAATCAGCTGTGAGGTGCGTGCATGCGCAGTGAGGTAAGTTTGCCTGCGGCTCGCGTGCCGGCACAAATGGCTCTGCATGCCACCTGTGGCATGAGTGCCATAGGTTCGCCATCACGGCCCTAACTCTTGTTTTTTTTTCCTTTTCTTTTTTTAATGCATTGGGTTTGTGTCATCTTTTTTGTTTTTAAAGCAAGAGCTTTTTCACTGATGCTCTGACTGCCATTTTGGGGGAGAACAGGCCTTTGACCCTCCCCACACACACACCCTACCCCCCCGAATTGGACCTTCTGGAGATAATACTTACGACAACAACGGAGGCCCAAATTTTTTATTCTTGAAAGTGAGTTGAGTTTTTTTGCCCCCATCTTACTATCTTTTCTTCCAATGTTTGTGAAGCAAATCCCTGTGGCGGTTCAGTCGGACACATGGTCATTAAGCGAATCCCACTTTCCCCCCCGTGGAGGGCGCTTGTCGGAAGGTTGCAAAAGCGGAATCGCGTGCGCCCCCTCCAGCCCCCTTCTGGATACGGCAACCCTCATAAATACGAGTCAGTTTGCCAAGCGGCTGAATTTTAATCCCGGGGGAGGTTGCGACGGTCATAAGTGTGAAAAACGGTCCTAAGTCACTTCCCCGTAACTTCAAGCGGTCACTAAACAAACTGTTGTAAGTCGAGGACTTAGCTGTAAACGAGGAAGCGATGCAGGAGACGTAGAATTTTCCCCCATGTTGGCTTGGGAGAAATTCGGCCCAGAGGATGACAGAATGAGGAAGGTTTGATGGTGGTTTGTTTGGACAAGCCACCTTCCGTCTCTGCCCATCCGATTACGGGTGAACAGAGCTGGAAGGGGCCTTGTAAGATTCAGTCCAACCCACCACCCTGCTCAAGCAGGAGACCCTACACCAGTGCTGGCTAACCTTTTTGGGCTCCTGTGCCAAAAATTGTGCCTCGTGTGCCAGCACCTATGCATGCATGCGCAATGCCCCACCTGCCCCCTCACAGCTGATTTTCCGTCGAGGAAGGCTTCTGCAGGTTGAAAACTAGGCCTGTTTCATCACTTCTGGTATTTCCGGAAAAGCAGGAAGTGACAAAATGGGCCTAGTTTTCGGCCTGCAGAAGCCTTCCTCAAGCCTCTGGAAGGCCGAAAAAGCCCCAAAATCAGCTGTGAGGTGCGCACATGCACAGTGAAGTAAGTTTGCCTGTGGCTCGTGTGCCATAGGTGCCACCTGTGGCATGCATGCCACAGATATGCCATGATGGGTATAGGCTCTTGTGCTTGAGCAGTGGGTTGGACTAGAAGACCTCCAAGGTCCCCCACCAGCTCTTTTATTCTACAATTCTGGTGTTTGGGGGGGGCGTGTGCCCATTTTCGCTGGGGCAATGCTAGGGGAATTGCTTGGCCGGACATCCAGGCAACCGGTCCTCACTAGGAGGCTCCAAGCAGCCCTCTCCTCACCTTCGGACTTCCAGGTGTATATATAGCTGTATAAAGTGTATAATCTGAAATTGGGCCAGGAAGTGGGGGGAGAGCCCCTCCCCAAATGACCCGGTCAAGAATCCTGAGATCTATAGATTTGTGGCCCTCCCCTTACAGGAACAAAAAGCTGGCATTATACAGGTAGTCATCGAGTTGCCACCAAAGTTGCCCTCGTCGCTAAGCCAGGCAGTCATTAAGTGAGCCACGCCTGATTTCACGCCTTTTTGTGGTCGCAGCGGCCAGGCGAACCATTGCTGTCATTAAGTGAACCTCATGGCCGTTAAGCGAATTCATCTCCTTCCCTCCACCTATCAAATACGTGTCGGAAGGTCGCATATGCTGACGGCGTAACCTTGGGTCGTAAATACGAGTTTGGGTCAGTGGAACCTTAGGGATGCTGCAAATGGTCACCAGCAGGAAGTCACATTTTTAAAGCGCCATCGTAACTTCGAACCATCAGTAAACGAATGGTTGTAAATTAGCCTGCATTGGTAGTTGAGATCCATCTGCATTTGTCTAGGTATTTCAGGGTTCTCTCCTACCTGCGCCCCTCCCCATGAATTAGGAAACGGCCTTTGCCACTCCCCACCTCCTATAGCTATACAGGTAGTCCTCAACCTAAGTCCACCCTTGAGCCCCAGATTTACGTTGCTAAGCGAGAAATCCGTGAGCTTTCCTTTGTACCACGGTTGTTAAGTGGATCGCACCTGGAGGAGCAGGTTAACCCTTTGTGTAATGGATGCGTTGAATTTGTTCCAGGTAGTCCTCGGCTTACGACCACTGACATGCCCGTTGCTAAGCGAAACGTTTCTTAAAACAAATTTTGCCCCGTTTTTACGACCTCTTTGTTTGGCTGTTAAGTGAATCACTGCAGTTAACAACATGGTTGTTAAGTGAATCTGGCTTCCCCTTGCTTGTCGGACGGTCTCAAAAGAGGATCGTTTGAGCCCCCGGGATGTTGCAACCGTCATAAATAAAAAACCCAGTTGCCACGCGTGCAAATTTTTGATCTCGTGACCACGACCTTTGCAGCCGTTGCAAGCGTGATAATGGTCCGGAAGTCCCTTTTTTTTCCAGTGCTACTTAACGGTCACTAAATGGAACAGTTGTAAGTCGAGGACTACCTGCATTTGTGGAGTTTCTTGCGTAAAATAATTTGCAGTGTGCCCAGACAGCTGGCTCTTGAGATGGAAAAAGGCCCGTTTGCAGGGGAATCCGCTGAGAGATTTTTCTGAAAATTCTCCAGCCCGCAGAATTAATTCCGTTTAGTCGCATTTTGGAACATCTTCCCTGGGAAACGAAAAAGTCTTCCATTCTTTTCAACCTTAACCCAGCAGAGTTGGGGGGGGGGAAACGGGGACGGGAAACTGGTGTGTTTGAAAAAGAGACCCCTTAACCCTCAACCCGAACTTGTGAATAGGACGTGTAAATGCATAACGATCATGATTTTCGTCGGGGAGATCACGGAAGGGAAATCTTCCCCGACAGATTTAAGCCAAGAGTTTGTAACTGTACGATATATTTACTGTAAGATGTAGAACATTCAATAACGATTAAACTATTTCCAAAAAAGAAAGAAGGGGGAAAATAAAACGAACCAAAACCCCCCAAGATCTTGTCTCTTGATTTGAGCGTCTGCTTTCAAAGGGAACGGGGATATGTATATATGTGTGTGTGTATATATATATGTATGTATATGTATGTATGCTTGGAGCCTCCTAGTGAGGACCAATATGTGTGTATATACACCAAGACCTGTGTGTGTGTGTATGTGTGTGTGTATTTGCTTACCGGATTCAGACTTTTTGACATACAGGTCGACCTACGTCCACAACGGAGGCCCGGATTTCCGTCACTGAGCAAGACGTTGGACCGTTTTGCCACCTCGCCACCATTGTTAAGTGAATCAATGCAGCTGTTTTAATTAACCTGTTTCCCCAAAAATACGACCTACCCTGAAAGTAAGTTCTAGCTTGATTTTTTACACATGCACCAGTATAAGCCTTACCCCCTAAATAAGCCCTAATGAGGACCCTGCCCACTCCAGAGTGGACGGGTAAAAATTAAGCTAGGGTGGGGATGGAGGGTTGGAGCTGCCCTACTCCTTATCTTTGGGCAGGTGTAACCAGGCCTCGCATCCCCCGACACCTGCCTTGTGGGACTATTTCTTCTGCAGCCGGCAAGGCTGACCAGGCTTTCCTGAAGCCCTCTGGAGCTGAGAACAAAGCTCTGGATCGATCCAGAACTCTCTTATCGGCTACAGAGGCCCTCAGGAAAGCCTTGCTGACCGCAGAAGAAGTTCCTGAAGGCCTCTGACAGCGAAAAGGAGGCTGGGGGTGACGCACGCAAGTGAGGTTAGTCAGTGGATGACATCCCCCGAAAATAAGACCTGGGGTCTTTTTGGGTGGCAAAAAAAAATATGACAGGGTCTTGTTTCCCGGGAAACATGGCATTATAAAGTGAACGAGGGTTGAACTGGTGCTTTTTGGTGGCCTTATATACAGAAGAACACTGACGTCCCCCCCAATTCTGCTGAAGATGTTACCTAGCCCGGTAACGAAACGTTCGGAAATCAACCCACAAGCTCGGGAAAAATTGATGTTCCCCCCCCCAAAATAAAACCTAGTGCCTTTTTTGGTGGCAAAAAAATTTACAAGACAGTCTTATTTTCAGGAAAACGAGGTAGCAACACAGTTGTTCGATCAATTCGGCTTCACTGGATCAAACATGACTGCCATCATTGTGAGTCAGTTGGCAAGGCCTGGATTTTTAACGACGGGGAGGCTGCAACTGTGCGAAAGTGTGAAAAAAGATCACGGGTCCCTTTTTCCCCAATGCTGGCGTAACTTGGAGCAGTCACTAAGCGAATTGACTTTGTAGTGCAATCTCTTTCGCCCCCCCCTTCCTCTCTATGATCAGTCCTGGAATTTTCTTGCATGAGGGCTCCCTCTGCTGGATTCCTTGCACCAGTGCATTGACTTTCCCTGATTCTCGAGTAGTTTTCTTGCCCACTTTCATGCAATGTGTTTTATCCTGTAAGTTGTTAACAGAACACAATTGTGTGGACGTTTCTTCACGCGGGATGGAGCAACAGAGCGAGTCAACTCTTTGTTTCGACCCCGGGCTGTTTGTGACTTTTATCTTAGACTGAGATAGGAGTCCATCTAAATTGGAGGCGTTGGCTCGTATCAGGCAGACACATCTAAAGTATCTCTTAGGGGCCTTTTAAAATTCAGATCCTAAGCCTCGGACCCTCTTTCCCTTCCGTTCCAACCCATCCTGGTTTATTTTTGGAGGGGGTGGGTGGGTTGAAAGTGCAGGACCGAAATGAGGGCAGACGGTTTGCCTGCAGCTGAACGGAGGCCTTTCCCCCCAGATCCTAAGCCGAGAATGCCTTCCGAGCCGCATTCCAGATAATAATAGTAATAAAAGAGCAACTGGAGGAATTAAACACCCTTCTTTTATATGGGAGTTTCCTTGCAGTAGTTGTTTCTAAGGCTTGGTAACTTTTAAGACTGGTGGACTTCGACTCCCAGAGTTCCGAGAGTCGTAGTCCAGCCATCTACAAAATTGCCAAGGTTAAAGGTTAGTGGGCTAAAACAGAATTGGAAAATAGAGGTGAGCCATTCTGCTGCTTCGCATTTGCAAACGTTTCCTTTGGCGTTTTAAAGCCTCATAGAAGAATTCTCTGCAGCAGCATCTCCCACTGTCTCGTGTGTGAAATGGGCCTAAGGCAGGACTAGAACTCCGCGCCTCCTGGTGATTGGCCCAAAGTCACCCACTTGGCTTTCATGCCTAAGGCGGGACTAGAACTCCCCGTCTCCTGGTGATCAAAGTTACCCAGCTGGCTTTTATGTCTAAGGTGGGACTAGAACTCCCCGTCTCCTGGTGACCCTGGTGTTCAAAGTTACCCAGCTGGCTTTTATGTCTAAGGTGGGACTAGAACTCACCATCTCCTGGTGATTGGCCCAAAGTCACCCTGTGGGTCCCCTGAGTAGTGCAAATGGGTGTGGAGCCTTCTTGGCTGCAGGTTTTCTATCCTGTGTCCTTTCCCTGTTGGCTCCACACCTATTTGCATTACTCAGGGGACCCTGAGGACACAGACAAGCCTCCAAGTGGCCTCAACCACCCTCTCAAAGGATGCAAATGACCAGCTTGTTTGCAAGGAGTATAAATCCATCCTTCGCCATCCAGTTGGAGCTGAAGAAGCTTCTGGGATGAGAAGCAAAACATCTTCAGAGGAAAACCAGAAAGTCCAGTTGCCTCTTGGGGAAAAAAAAAAGCACAAGAGAGTCCCACAAGAGAGGTGCTGGGTGCAAATCTCAGCTTGCACAGAATCAAAACAGGCCACTCCAGTTTGAACCAGTTGAAGCTTCCGGATAGTTTTCAAGAGCAGCCCCATTTAGTTTAGTTTTAGTTTAGTTTTAGTTTTTTAGTTTTAGGTTTTTTTAGTTTTACTTTTAGTTTAGTTTTAGTTTTAAGTTTAGATTTTAGTTTAGCTTAGTTTTAGTTTAGTTTAGGTTTAGGTTTAGTTTAATTTTAGGTTTGGGTTTAGTTTAGGTTTAGTTTAGGTTTAGTTTAATTTTAGGTTTAGTTTAGGTTTAGTTTAGTTTTAGTTTTAGTTTAGGTTTAGTTTAGGTTTAGTTTAAGTTTAGATTTTAGTTTAGCTTAGTTTTAGTTTAGTTTTAGTTTTAGTTTAATTTTAGGCTTAGTTTAGGTTTAGGTTTAGTTGAGTTTTAGTTTTAGTTTAGGTTTAGTTTAAATTTAGATTTTAGTTTAGCTTAGTTTTAGTTTAGTTTTAGTTTTAGTTAATTTTAGGTTTAGGTTTAGTTTAGGTTTAGTTTAGGTTTAGTTTAGATTTTAGTTTAGCTTAGTTTTAGTTTAGTTTAGGTTTAGGTTTAGTTTAATTTTAGGTTTAGTTTAGGTTTAGTTTAATTTTAGGTTTAGTTTAGTTTTGGTTTTGGTTTGGTTTAGTTTTAGTTTTAGTTTAGTTTATTGTCATTGCACCTCGTACAACGAAATTACATTCCACCCAGCCCCACCCTGGCAAAGCAAGGGCAACCACCAACCATCGTTTGGTTTTTCTGCTTTTTTATTTAACAACATATAGAAATGAAACTTCTCGTAACACCCTTTTTCTTTTTTCTTTTTAAACGTAACACCATGAAGGGTTGGCAATAAATAAACCCAGGGCACAAAAACACGGAGGAGGAGCCCACTCATGTGGGGCGGTCCAGGCGCTCCCACTTCCCTTTGACCGCATAAATAATATGTAGGAAAAAAAATAACAAACCCCCCAAAATAAACATTTCTATGTGATTGACCCTGGGGAGGGAACAGGTGAGCTAGTCCTCGACTTACGACCCCAATTGGGACCCGAATTTCGATTACTAAGGAAGTTGGCTGTTAAGGGAGTCGTGCCTAATTTTACGACTCTTTTGCTAGGGTTGTTAAGCGAAGCGTTGCAGGTCTAACATGGTCATGAAGCAAAGCTGGCTTCCCCACTGTCTTTGCTCGTCAGACAGTCGCAAAAAAATGTGATCCTGGGACACGGCAACTGTCATAAATGCGAGTCGGTTGCCAATTTTGATCACTTGTCCAGGGGGATGCTGCAACGGGCATAACTGTGAAAATGGTCCTAAATCGCTTTTGTTTTCAATCCTGTTATAACTTTGAACGGTCACTAAATGAATTGTTGTAAGTCGTGGACTACCTGTAGTATATTTCTTTCTTTTCTTCCTTCCTTCCTTCCTTTCTTTCTTTCCTTTCTTTCTCTTTCCTTTTCCTTTCCTTTCCTTCCTTCTCTCACACACAAAACAAAGGTGTCTGGCCACCTCATTCAAGAGGAGGAAGGTGTGTATTATCACACGCACGACCACACTTCACACACCCCCACCAGTCTACACCCCATCCTCAGCACAGCTGAGTTCAGAAACTCCACAATTCCAGACCTGTTTAGTTAGTGGCTGGATGGAACACCACCAGGAAATCCTGTGGGGAGGAGGCGTGGCTAAATGGAGAAGGAAATGTCTCAACCCCCCATAAATAAATAAATAAATAAAAATGCAATGGGGATCAACTTCTGTAGGGTTGCCCAGAAAACGAAACAGACGAGAGTCCACACGGTCCACGTGACGGAGGCTCCGCTGTTCCACTAAATCCTGGGCCGCAATCGTAAAAAAGTTGTCTTTTTCCCTTCCTCGTCCTACCCAGCCTGGCTGGCGTGTCGCAGAGCTGCCTCTTGAGCCGTGCAAAAGGAAAACGGAAAGGAAAGGGGCGTCTCCGGCCCTCCTTTTTGGTCCTTTGAAGTGGGGTTTTTTTTTTTGCAAGCCAGGAGGGTCTCCTCTGGAGCTGCACCCTCCCCCTCCCGCCCCTTAGTAGAGTCCAACCCAGGCGGGGTCCAAGGGAGCAGGGGAGGAAAACTGGCCGACCGCCACTTTCGCCAATGCCCAACACATGCACAGCAGCCGGGAAGGCGCCCCTGACACGTAGCGTCCGGAAAGGTTGCGTTGTTCCCATCTTCTCGGCCGCGGGAAGCAGTCAAATGACAACCTGCGAGGGGAGGGGGAGAAGAGGGGGGATTAAATTGCCATTGTCTGGATTAGAACGGAGTGGAGAGCAAACCCCACTCCCTTGGAGAATAGAGAGCAAACTCCACTCCCTTGGAGCACTGATGATGTTCCCTAGTTGGGTCATGAAACGTCTGCAAGAAAACAGCCAAGCTCAGAGAACACCAAGGACCCTACAGTCATTTTTCTCCTTCTTCCTCCTCCTCCTCCTCCCCCCTCCCCCTCCTCCTCCTCTCTACAAACCCCACTTCCTTCTAGCACTGATGATGTTCCCTAGTTGGGTCATGAAAGGTCTGCAAGAAAACAGCCAAGCTCAGAGAACACCAAGGACCCCACAGTTCCTCCCTGACCTACAAATATTCTCTTTTATCGATCTTTTCTCAGTCCTGAAACTCCTGGCTGGTACGTTGGGAAGACAAACCGACAACCGGCTCGCTTTCTGGCCGTGGGCAACGCTCCTGGGGTTTTTCACCTTGAGACTCCCTTGGGAGTTGAAGAGGCCCACCGACTTACCTCTTGCTGGCCCTCTGACCCTGAGGGCCGCTTCAGTCTTCCTCCGTTGCTGACCAGCAGCTTTTGCTCTGGGGCGAGGGAGGCATAAGGGGGCTCGCTGGGCTCAGCTTCTCCCACCCCCTCGGAGATGGTTTTCAGTTCCGCGGGGTTGGGTCTCTGCTCGGGGATACGGGCCACGCGGAATCTGGGAGAGGGGAAAAAAAGCAAACGCACCGTGGAGTTGCAACCTGGGCAGTGGAGAAGGAAAGTGTCCTGCCCCAGTCAGAGTCTGGAGGAGGAAGATGAACGGCTGACAGGGAGCGTGAGTGTGGCTCTGTTAGCTGTGAAGGAAACTGGGGAAGAGCAAAGTCCTGGCTGGGCAGAGCAGGGGAGAGGTAGAACAAGGGAGAGGGAGTTCAGAGGAAGATCCAGGCCCATCCCCTCTTCATCCTAGGGCACGCAGGGAGGAACGGAGAAGGGAGCAACATGGGTTGTGTGCCTTACAGGGAAGGAAAGGGCCCTGATTCCCTTCATTAGCTGCAGCTGGGAAGAGAGTTTAAAAGAGATGCAAGCTGAGTGCGGCAGCTGCTGGGAGCAAACGTAAGTTTATCTTGTGTTGACTTTGCTTATTTGTGTTCCTGGCATCCTCCCAACCACGTTGAATTACTGCCGTTCCTTCACACCTGGAATTCCTTCTCCTGCCCTGTCGGACTGATGACCTCATCTTGCCTTATTTGGACTTTAAGTTACAGTTATTGTTGACCACATTTTGGACTTGATTCCCTCGGCACTCGGCAACTGTCTCGTATTTATGACGGTGGCAGTGTCCCGGGGTCACGTGATCCCCTTTTGCGACCTTCCGACATGCAAAGTCAATGGGGAAGCCGGATTCGCTGAACGGCCGTGTGACTAAACCTAACAATCGCAGTGATCCCCTTAACAACCGAGGGCAAGGAAGGCCGTAAAATGGGGCAAAAATCCACTTAGCAACAATTATGGTCATTAGATGAGGTCTACCTGTGTCCTATTCCTCTTATTCCTCCTTATAGACATTGTGTTGTGGCCCTGTGATGACCCAGGGTGGGATGCAAAATAAACACAGTCACAAAAACAGGTGAAGCCCTTTTACTCTTTCACTTTGCTTCCAAGCTCCAAATATCCTCAACTGGAGACAAAAAACTCCCCCACAAGTAGTTACAAGAAGGAGGAAATGCCGTTCAAACTAAAAATGCCTATAAATTATGAAGAGTAAAAACAACACAAACCACACTGAAGCAATTAAGGGAACCAGGCAAGATAAGGGCTTGAAGACGTCCACAGATATCAGAACACACACTGGGAAGGATGCCAAGCTCAGAGAGGAATGACAGACTAGAGATATTTCCATGCTTTATTTCCAGCACTGGCCTATATGCATGTCTGTCCTTTTAAACAGTCCTCACAGCTGCAGCCCATGAAGGGGATCAAGGCCCTTTCCTCCCCCCGTAGACCACGCAACTCACGTTTCTCCCTTATCCACTCCTCCCTGCGTGCCCTAGGATGGAGAGGGGATGGGCCTGGATCTTCCTCTGACTGCCCAGCTGGCCTCTGCCTTTCCCCAGCCTCCTCCACAACCTCCGGAGCCACACTCCCACTCCCTGTCAGCTGTTCCTCCTCTCCCTCGGAGTCAGTCTCCAACCGGGGCATGACAGGCCCACCGGGGGCTGGCAGAGCTGGCAGCAGAGTCGTACAGTAGTGAGGAGGTTGGGGAGGAACCTGGGCTGTCTTGGAGGCTGAGGAAGGCTCGGATGAGGGCTCTGCATCGGAGGCAGAGATGGGACCAGGGTAGGCTGGCAGTCATCAGCTGCCTTTGGGCTCGGACAGCAGTGAGGCGGGGGAGCTTCTTGAGCCAGTTCCCAGCCTGCGCATGCGCAGAGCTGCCAAAAGCAAGGCACAATTAAGAACTCAGGGTTGATGTGGGAGTAAGGCCACAGGTGGACAATGAATGGCCTCCATTGGGATTAAAAGAGGAGCAAAAGGGGAGGGGGCTTTTGCAGGAAACCATTCATTCATTGCAGCAGTGTGAAGCCCCCATCTGTGCATCTCAGAGACTCTGTGCTAAGCCCTTCCTTGTCAGCACTGAGATTGGAAATATTTACCGGGCAACTTTCCAAGATAGATAAGGTTTGAGCTCCTAATTACACCCTTGAAAGACTGTCGGCCAGGCCCTTGGCTGAATGTGAATGCAAGAAATTCACCTTTGTTTTAATAAAAGGGGTTTTGCCAGGATGAAGAGTCGGCTTTTGCAGGGAACAACTCACTCATTCCTTCGTTCCAGACTTGTGAAGATTTGTCTGTATAACCCAGCCCTTTCCTGTCAGCACTGAATGTGGAACTATTTACCGGGCAGCGTTCCAGGATTGATAAAGGTCTGAGCTCATTAATATACCTTCACAAGACTGCCAAGCCGTTGGCTGACTGTGAATGAAGTAAATTCACATTAATGTAATAAAAGAGGTTTTTGCCGGGACTCAGAATTGACGTAGTGCTTTTTGGAAAGGCCTAGGACAGGACAGACATGATACATAGAGTTTTACCTCTTAGAGACTAGAAACTTGGGTTTTTTTCTTAAAAAATAAAAATAAATGACACAGAAGTGGCTGAATACTGCCCTGGCAAGTCATTCCAAGGGGCACCTTGGGCCTTACCTGCCCACGGAGAGGATGGTGATCTCCCCCGGCCGGGGGGGTTTTGGGGCGTAGCTGCCAGGCAGAACACTGGTGGAGACGGCTTCAGTGGCCCGCAGCACCTCTGGCCACTTCTTCTGGCTGCAGCGGGTGCAGGAGGGACCAGAGCGCATGGCCAGCCCCTGGATGGTGTGGAGATGGTGCTGATGCCGGCATATGTGTGGGATCTGGGGCAGGAGGTGCAACCTGGATGGGGCAGAAGTGACCATCATTTATAGCAGGGGTCTCCAACCTCGGCCATTTTAAGACTTGTGGACTTCAACTCCCAGAATCCCTCAGCTAGCAAAGCAGGGGTCTCCAATCTCAGCCATTTTAATACTTGTGGACTTCAACTCCCAGAATTCCTCAGCCAGCAAAACACAGGTCTCCAACCTCGGCCATTTTAAGACTTGTGGCCTTCAACTCCCAGAATCCCTCAGCCAGCAAAGCAGAGGTCTCCAACTTTGGCCATTTTAAGACTTGTGAACTTCAACTCCCAGAATTCCTGAGCCAGCAAAGCAGGGGTCTCCAATCTCAGCCATTTTAAGACTTCTTTGCTGGCTAAGGAATTCTGGGAGTTCTATCAATCTCTCTCACTCTATCTGTATGTATCTATCATCTCTATATCTCTATTATCTATATCAATCTATCCATCCATCCATATCTATATCTCTATATGCACCTGTCTCTCCTTCCTCCCTCCATCTATATCTATCTTTCTATCTTTCTATCTTTCTATCTATCATCCATCATCTATCTAATCTCTCTATCATCTCTCTCTCTGTCTCTCTCTCTATCATATCTATCTATCTATCTATCTATCTACCTATCTATCTATCTATCTATCTATCTATCTAATCTATCCATCTCTCTCTCTCCACTCATCCATCCATCCACCCACCCACCCACCCACCTACCTATCGTGGGGTTGAAAGGCTACAAAAGCCGAGATTGTTGCACCAGACAGAAGGAAAGTGGGTGACCTACTTGTTCACAGGCTTGTAAATCGGCTGTGTGAGTTGCTTGCTGTGGTATTCCTTCAGCATCTCTTCCAGGACAGCTGCGTTTTCTGTGGGCAACAAATTTGGGGGAAATAAATTTTTTAGCAATGATAAGAAGGAGATGAAAGCAGGGAAAGATATGATATCTCCATTACATCGCAAAGCAAAAAAAAAAAACACCCTGATTTCTGGATGGCATTTAAACCATCCAGTGCTTCCGCAGAACATGAATTGCAAATTTGCACACACACGCACACACACACCAAAAAGTTGTTTATTATTTCATGCATTAAATACTTAAAGAAAAGACTGGGTGAAACCAGGCTTAATAGCCATGACTGTGAGGGGGATCTTGAGAGTCTTAGTGGAGTTTCTGGTGAGTTACGTGATTCTTATTACTTGGGAATTAATCCCCTCAGAGGCTGGTGGCTATATTATCTGATTTTCTCCATAGCTCTCCCTGACAAGCAAGCACTGAGTAGATGGTTTACCTAGCTTGCCACACTTTTACCAGGTGTAAAATACTCTTGGCTGAATGCCCAGAAGTTCAATTAAGCCTATTAAGAGCTTTCCCTTGCTGCTTGTCTTTGTGAGGTTATTGGGGGCTCTCCAAGCCCCGCAGAGTCTTAGCTAGGGGCTCTCCAGAGCCCCTGCAAGCCCCCAGCAGCTCACCCCTGGTTGCAGCGCCTATTTATGCTCTCTTCACGGGTAGTCCTCGACTTACAACAGTTCATTGAGTGGCCGTTTGAAATTACAACTGAAAAAAGTGATTTATGACCATTTTTTTCACACTTATGCCTGTTGCAGCCTCTCCATGGACCCATGGTGCAGAATGCGGCCGCGCGGGTTGTGATGGGGGTATCCCGATACTCCCATGTTACACCCTCCTCGCGCGCTTGCATTGGTTGCGTTGCCTCCCGGGTCGCCTTCAAGGTATTAGTTACAACTTATAAAGCCCTTAATGGCTTGGGTCCAGGGTACTTGCGGGAACGCCTCCTGCCAGCATCACTTTCCGACGCCCTGTTCGCTCTCATAGGAGGGGCCTCCTGGGGTGCCGCCAGTCAGATATTGTAGGCTGGCGGTCCCCAGGCTAGGGCCTTCTCTGTGGGAGCACCTGCCTCTGGAATCAGCTCCCCGTCGATCTCCGTTTGGCCCTGACCTCCGCTCCTTCCGCGGACCTGAAGACTTGGTTGTTTCAACGGGCCGCCTTGAATGACCGGGGGTTGGGTTTATTTTAATTTATTTGGCTTGTTTACTGTTTAATCTTGTTTTATTGTAAATTTTTCTGTATGTTAGCCCTGAGTCCTTAGGGAATAGGGCGCATACAAGAATAAATAAATAAATAAATGATCAATTCAGACACTTAGCAACTGACTCATATTTATGATGGTTGCCGCGTCCCTGGGGGTCACGTGATCCTCTTTTGCGACCTGACCAGCAAAGTCAATGGGGAAATTTGATCAGGGGTGGGATTCTACCTGGTCGGACCAGTTCTATAGAACCAGTTATTATGATTCTGCCCAGTTCGGAGAACTGGCAAATCGTGCCCCTGGCTGGCCCCTCCCTCCCACCACTCACTTACCTGGCATGCGCGCCATCAAACTTGCCTGCTAAGTTGCTATTTTCCCTTTTTTCCCCCCGACCATCAGCTGTTCTGCTGTGCCGGAAGATTTAGATTAGCTAGAAAGCAGGAAATTGTTAATTTTTTTGCTTTCTAGCTAATCTAAAAGCAGAGCTGAACCTTCCTTAGGACTGAAGCTTCTACTTTCCATGCAGACTCAGGCAGCAGATTGCAGAAAGATCAATCTCTGAGTGAATCTGTGATTCTGCGAGCAACTCAATCTGCCTGCCTGCTTTGCCTGATGTTGGTTAAAAGTTGCTCTCTTTTTTAATAAAGAAAATCAATATTTACATAAATATTTACGATATTTACATACAAGCCATGCCCAGCCAGTCACATGACCACCAAGCCATACCCACAAATTAGGCCTTGCCCACAGAACCGGTTGTTAAGAAATCTGATAGTGATTCAAATGCGGCAAGAAAAGATCATAAAACGGGGCAAAACTCACTCAACCAATTTCTCACTTAGCAATGGAAATTTGGGGAGGGCTCAATTATAGCTATAAGTTGAGGAATACCTGTATACAGACAAACACACACACATACTATATTTGTGATGCAGAAACAGAAAAGGCCAATCATTCGGCACCCGGTCAAAATGCTACAAATGAGGAGGAGTATTGGGGTCTGTTGTGGGTCTGGGGTCTCCTTAATCTTTGGTCTCAATTATTAGATTATTTTCTTCTATTATCCCTTGCAAAAAATGCAACGAACCATCCAGCCCTCCCAAAGAGTGACTGACACCCCTGCAAAATTGACAGGACTCACAAACACCCCCGACCCCAAATCTGGGTTAAGGGTTGAGAAGTCCATTCATTCATTCATTCATTCATTCATTCATTCATTCATTCATTCATTCTTGGAGTCTTAGTGGACAACCAGCTAAATAGGAGCCAGCCGTGTGCAGCAGCAGCCAAAAAAGCCAATGCAATCTTAAGTTGCATTAACAGAGGGATACAGTCAAGATCAAGGGAAGTACTAATACCACTCCATAAAGCCTTAGTAAGACTAGAGTACTGCATTCAGTTTTGGTCACCACACTACAAAAAGGATGTTGAGACTCTAGAAAGAGTGCAGAGAAGAGCAACCAGGATGATTAGGGGACACTGGAGGCTAAAACATACGATGGACGGTTGCAGGAACTGGGCCTGGCTAGTTTAGGGAAGAGAAGGACCAGTGAGGACATGATGGCATCTTCCAATATTTGAGGGGCTGCCAGAGAGGAGGAGGGGGTCAAGCTATTTTCCAGAGTACCTAAAGGCCAGACAAGGAATAATGGATGGAAACTGAACAAGGAGAGATTCAACCTGGAAATAAGGAGAAACTTTCTGATAGGGAGAACAATCAACCCATGGAACACAAGTTGCCTTCAGAAGTTGTGGGAGCTTCATCCCTGGAGGCTTTCAAGAAGAGATTGGACTGCCATCTGTCAGAAATGGTGTAGGGTCTCCTGCTTGGGTGCGGGGTTGGAATAGATGACCTACAAGGTCCCTTCCAACTCTGATTATCTGTTCTCTGTTCTCTGAAAGAGACCCCCACCTTTTTTCTCCGTGATCAGCCGCACCAGGACTCCGATTGTATCCTCATTTGCGTCTTCCGCCTTATGGCCCGAACTGTTCCCTAAAAATGGAAGTTCAACACAGTTAAGAGCCTCAAATTTTTGAAAAGCAGCTTGATTTAGTGGTGAAGGCACCAGGCTGGAAACCGGCTGTGAGTTCTAATCCCGACTTAGGCACGAAAGCCAACTGGGGCCAATCGCCAGGTGACAGTGAGTTCTAGTTCTGCCTTAGGCCCAGAAGTTGGTTGGATGACTTTGGGCCAATCACCAGGAGAGGGTGACTTCTAGTTCCACCTTAGCCATGAGAGCCACCTGGGTGACTTTGGGCCAATCACCAGGCAAAAGTGAGTTCTAATTCAGTCTTAGGAATGACAACTGGCTGGGTGACTTTGGGCCAGTCACCTGGAGACGGTGAGTTCTAGTCCCGTCTCAGGCATGAAAGCCAGCTGGGTGACTTTGGGCCAATTGCCAGGAGACGTTGAGTTCTAGTTCAGTCTTAGGTATGAAAGTTGAATATGTGATTTTGGGCCAAACACTAGGAGACAGAGAGTTCTAGTCCCGCCTTAGGCACAAAAGCCAGCTGGATGACTTTGGGCCAATCACCAGGAGACTGGGAGTTCTAGTTCTGCCTTAGGCATGAAAGCCAGCTGGGTGTCTTTGGGCCAATCATCAGGAGACTGGGAGTTCTAGTCCCACCTTAGGGACAAAAGCCAGCTGGATGACTCTGGACCAAGCACCAGGTGATAGTGAGTTCTAGTATTGCGTTAAGAGATGAAAGCCAACTTTAAGCCAATCACTAGGAGACAGTGAGTTCTAGTCCTCCACAAAGGCCATTTTGTTTGGTGCTGTTCTAACTTCGAACGGTCACTAAACAAATGACTGTAGGTCAAGGTCTATTGATATTGCATTTCAGAGACAGGAGATGGCGCTATTGCGACACCCATTTCTTGTCTCGTGCCAATAGGCTTTGGAAGCTGGACATCTGAGCTGAAGTCAGCCAGGGAAAGCTAAGCTAGAGATGCCCCTGCAGTTCCACAGGGCCAGTTGTGGATCTAATCAAAGAATAACAGAGTTGGAAGGGACCTTGGAGGTCTTCTAGTCTAACCCCCTGCTCAAGCAGGAGACCTTAGGAAGGACTTCTGGCATATTCATGTCTGAATCCTCAAAGATACCCAACCGTTTTGGGGCATTCAAGACTCGAACTAATTTTGCTCAGTGGGAATTAACCAAAGTAGTCTTGTCTTTGAGTCTGTCCTCTGCACCTCTATTAACTGTCTGGTTTGGCTCTGCAACCCAACAGGACAGACACGGACTCCAGAGAGGAATTAGGGCTGCAGAAAAAACAATGGCTCCCAACCTGCCTTCCATGGAGGACCTGTATTCTGCACGAGTCAAAAAGAGGGCTGTGAAAATATCTACAAGACCCCTCACATCCTGGACATAAACTGTTTCAACTCCTTCCCTCAAAACGACGCTATAGAGCCCTGCACACCAGAACAACGAGACACAAGGAGAGTTTTTTCTCCTGAATGCCATCACTCTGCTAAACAAATAATTCCCTCAACACTGTCCAACTATTTATAAAGTCTGCATTACTATCACTATTAATCTTCTCATCACTCCTTATCGCCCATCCCCTCCCACTTGTGACTGTAGGACTGTAACTTTGTCGCTTGTATCCTAACAATTTATATTGACTGTTTCCTAGTAGGATTTGATTGCTTATTGTACCCTCTGACTAATATTAAGTGTTGTACTTGATGATTCTGGACTCTTGACGAATGTATCTTTTCTTTTATGTACACTGAGAGCATTTGCACGAAAGACAAATTCCTTGTGTGTCCAATCACACGGCCAATAAAGAATTCTATCTATCTTCATCTCTATGCTATGCTATGCTATCTCTATCTTCTATCTTCATCCCTATCTATCTATCTATCTATCTATCTATCTATCTATCTCTATCTTCTAACTTCATCTCTATCATCTATCTATCTATCTATCTATCTATCTATCTATCTATCTATCTATCTATCTCTATCTTCTAACTTCATCTCTATCATCTGTCTGTCTGTCTGTCTGTCTGTCCATCCATCTGTCCGTCCAACCATCCATCCATCCATCCATCCATCCATCCATCCATCCATCCATCCATCCATCCATCTTCATCTCTCTCATCTATTTATCTTTCTTCTATCTTCATCATTTCTATCAGTGCGATAAGGTGGGTGTTTATGAACATTCCCCTGAAAGACTGTTTGTGAAGCCTTGCAGGCTGTGAATGAACGTAATTCACAGCTGTGGAAGTAAAAAAGCTTTTGCTGGATGTAAGATTGTGTTTTATGCTTTCGAAGGAAGCCTACGTCAGAACACCTAGGTTGAACAGGCTGGACTGGGCTGGACTGACCTCTTGTGGGGGTGGTTTAATTTATTTTAACTGTTTTAGTGATTGGGCTTGTTAGGTTTAATTCTTTTTAAAATATTTATTGTTGTGTTTTAATTGTGAGCCGCCCCGAGTCCTTGCGGAGAGGGGGTGGCATACAAGTCCCATTAAATAAATAAATAAACACGTTGCCGGGATTGCGCAGAAGATTCACACAAGCGGCATCCCCTCCGCTCACCAGTTCGGTCCGATTTAGTTGCCTCCTCGTCCGTCTCCTTCTGGGCCATGCAGTGGTACCCCTTTTTCATCAGCAGGTTGCAGAAGAGGATGCCAAGCAGACCCATAATGCAGAAGACGGGGACGATGGCCAGCACCGCATACTGTGTCGCGCTCTCATCCGGCTTCCCATCCCGGGTGCCGTTCGGCGCCAACTTCTCGCTGTGTCTCGGGTGGGCCTCGGCATTTCGGGTCAGGCGGGCTGGACGTTTCCCAGAGCCTTCGAGAGAGGAGTCGGGAGAAGAAGACTTAAAAAGGTCATCGAGAAGACTTCACTGGTTTTTTTAGTATATATATATATATATATATTTTCGTAGATTTTCACGGGTAAAGGTATGTAGGTCTTGGTGTATTCGGGTCTTGTCCCGTAAGATTGAGAATACCTTGGCGACGTTTCGACGAGATCCCACTCACCATCTTCAGGCTGGTGCTTTCGGCTTCAATCAACCAATCAGCAAACACCAATTCCATCAACCAATCAGGAAGCGACAACACAGCCAAAAACACAGCCAACCAACCCGCTTACAGCAGAGCCAGCACACCACACCTCCCCTCCAGTATTTATAGAGAGAAGGCAGCTCAGATCACGCTTTGCTGGCAGAAGCACAAAGCCGAAGACACCAGCCTGAAGATGGCGAGTGGGATCTCGCCGAAACGTCGCCAAGGTATTCTCAATCTTATACGGGACAAGACCCGAATACACCAAGACCTATATATGTGTGTGTGTGTGTAGCGACGCGCACATGCATCGCAGTGTGTTTTCTGAGGTTTTCGTGGGTGTTTGTATGTAGGTCTTTGGTCATTTGGGTTTTCTCCCGCGTAAAAAGCCCAGATACTTCCAATTTTACGCGGAAGAAAACCCGAATGTAGTGTCCTGGGTGGAAGGCTGTGACACACGCTATAAACACATAGCCAGACCTCAAACTCAGAGCCAAACCAAGGCCCGGAATGTCACATCACAGCCTTCCACCCAGGACACTACATCACAGAACTCAGGAGATTACAACACAAAACATCAGGAGGTTGCAACACAGACAACGACCCAGGAGATTACAGCACAAGACCCAGGATGTCACAATAATAGAACTCAGCCCATTACCCAGGTCGTTACAACACAAAAGGCTGAGAGACACACAGCCAGTACCTCAGCCACACAGGGTCTTATGAAAAAGCCAACCAATCTGCAAACATCAACTCCATCAACCAATCAAGAAGTAACAACACAGCCAACTCTGGCAGTTTAAAAGGGGAAAACAGCCACTATCACACACTTCTCCCAGAAGAATGAAGCTGAAGACACCAGCCTGAAGATGACGGATGAGATTTCGTCGAAACGTTGCCAAGGTATTCTCAACCTTACACGGGACAAGACCCGAATACACCAAGACCTACATACCTTTACTCATGAAAATCTACGAAAACATATATATATACACACACACACACACACACACACACACACAAAAAAATCCATTCCATTTCAATTGTGCGTCGATTAGGTACATATTTCAAATTATTTATCCATTATTAATAACCATGTTGAATTACTGCCACGGCTTCACGTCTGGAATTCTTGCTCCTGCCCTGTCGGACTAATTACTTCAGTGTGGCTTGTTTGGACTTTAAGTTACAGTTTGTGTTGCTCATGTTTTGAACTTAATTCTCCACAGTCAAAGGCTGTTCCTGGGAGAGTTTTTCTCCAGCCAGAAGGTAACCAGGACATTGGGGGCAAAGTTGTAGATAATGAAAGGACTCTTATTGCTTATCTGACTGTGCTGCCTTTGTGCCACGCCCCTTTGGGTCATCACAAAAGGTCATAAAATGGAGAAAATCTCACTTAACAACCATTTTGCTTAGCAAGGGACATTTTGAGCTCAATTGTGGTCATAAGCTGAGGACTACCTGTGCTTGAAAAGGGCTAATTCTGACAGTACACGGTTATCACACCGCACATGACTTTTCATGCTCAGGGAACTAAAGTAGCCCTTGCTTCTTGGCATCCGGCCTGAATGGACTGGCAGCTTTGCTCTCACCTTGGCATTCAGGCACCCCCTGGGGGGCAGACAGGCAGGGGAGGCAGCTACTTCTCACATCCGTCTCCCCGTCGGGACTGTAGTACCTGCAAGAAGCAGAACAAGGAGAGGTAAGAAAAAAACTTGGGCTAGAAAAGAAATGGGAGAACGTCAAAACGTCCATCAGGATGAGCAACTGGATGTTTTGATGACTGCCTCAGCTGAGAGAGAAGGGACAGGGAGCCCCTCCCTCTTGCATTCTGGGAAAAGGGGGGGGTCTAAATGGCAGACTAAACTCATTGATAAATCTGCCTGTCTGACTATCTTTTGTCTCTCTCAATCTGTCATCTATCTTCCTATCTATCTATCTATCTATCTATCTATCTATCTATCATCTATCTATCTTCATATCTATCATCTATCTATCTATCTATCTATCTATCTATCTATCTATCTATCTATCTTCCTATCTCTCTCTCTCTTCCTATCTATCTATCTATCTATCTATCTATCTATCTATCTATCTATCATCTATCTTCATATCTATCATCTATCTTCATATCTATCATCGATCTATCTATCTATCTATCTATCTATCTATCTATCTATCTATCATCTATCTATCTTCATATCTATCATCTATCTTCATATCATCTATCTATCTATCTATCTATCTATCTCATCATCTATCCATCTTCTATCTTCATCTATCATCTACTTCTATCTTCATATCTCTACCTATCATCTATCTATATCTATCAATCATCTATCTCTACCTATCATCTGTCTGTCTGTCTGTCTGTCTATATCCATCCATCCATCCATCCATCTTCTATCTTCATCTCTAGTATCTATCTATTTCTATCTTTATATCTCTCTATGATCTATGAAGATCTATCTATCTTCTATCTTCATCTATCTCTAATCTATCTTCATCTATCTATCTATCCATCTATCTATCATCATCTATCTTCATCTCTATCCTATTTCTATTCATCTCTCTCTCTATCTTCATCTCTATATATCTATCTTCATATCTATCTTCATATCTATCCATTATCTATCTATCCATCTTCTATCTTCATCTCTATCATCTATTTCTATCTTCATATTTCTACCTATTATCTATCTCTATCTATCTATCTGCCTGCCTGCCTGCCTGCCTGCCTGTCTTCTATCTTCAGCTATCTATCATATCTACCTTCTATCCATCTCTCTCTCTCCCTCCCTCCCTCCCTCCCTCCCTGTCTTGGAAATAAAATTGGGTGGGCTCCCTTTAACAATGGCCTTGCTTCCTATCTCCATCAAGGACTAGCTGCTTTGTAAATTATCTCTTTCTGGGGACTGGGCTTCCTTGTAACAGCAAATTAAATAAAATTACTACAAGCTCTAATTGCAGAGGGTGCCTTATTCAGGGCCAGGTGAGTGGTGCACCTGGATCCAGTTCAGGAGACACAATCACAAGGGGAATTTTTGCTTCATCAGCCCAATCTGGCTCTGGAGTCAGCAGTGGAGATTATGACTAAAGTCGTGTCTAGTTTCTCTACTGAGAAACTGAGTTCAGCCAAGTTTTGGGGGTGACTCACGCCAAGTATCTGAACCTTTTGCACCCTGCAGTATCCTAGCCAGATGCTGCAATTCTCACGTATCTCTTCCACGTGACACAGGGCCACAATTTTACAATGCTTTCTGGCTGGAAATTGAGGTTTACTACCAGTCCCCAGCCAAAAAAACCAACGCCCTTTGCAGACTATGGGTTCGCTTAATGACCATCCTCCAAAATGATCATCAAATTTAATGACCATAATTTCCGGGCTCAATTGTGATCGTAAGTTGAGGACTGCCTGTATAAAAGCCCCCCTGAGTGTTTCACCCACCGTCAAGTTTTCAGCAAAAGTTGGGGAAAAAAAACAGCCTCCCTTCCTTCGTGGCATGTGCCAAAAATTGCCAGCACTGTCAAAGATACAGATAGTTCTCAACTTGCGACCACAGTTGAAACAGAAATTTTTGCTGCTGAGCAAGTCGGTTGTTAAGTGAGTTTTACTCCATTTAACAACACTGCGTCAGTCATAAATACGAGCCAATTGCCTTATTGGACTAAAATACACACATGGTTGCAACAAAATGATAAAACAGCATATAGACTTAAAACCAGAGACATGTTCATTAGGGATTTTACCTGAAGGTTATAGTAAGCAGATAATATATTTGATTATTCATGTTTTTTAACTGCGGCTAAAATTATATTTGCCCAAAATTGGAAAAATGAGAAAATTCCAGTGGAAGAGGAGGTGATTTAAGAAAATAATGGAATGGGCAGAAATGAGTAGATTGACATTAGCAATTAGAGATCAAGAAGAAATGGAGTATTATATGATTTGGGATTTATTTTATCAATGGTTAGATAGAAGAATAAGAAATTGAAGTATATTATAATAGCAATGATATATTATAATTGATTATTTTTGAATAAGTTACACTATGAATATCATTTAATAAGAATTGAGTTTTACTTTTAAAGACAGCCTGGAAATGAAACTAAAATCTAAATAATAGAATAATAATGAGATAATATGATGTGGAATGTTGATTAGAATATAATATGAATGTAAAGTTAGGAGGAAAGGATTATAAATATTGTGCACATGATATATATATATATATATATATATATATATATATATCATGTGCACAATATATATATATATATATATGTAGGTCTTGGTGTATTCGGGTCTTGTCCCGTGTAAGGTTGAGAATACCTTGGCAGCGTTTTGACGAAATCTCATCCGTCATCTTCAGGCTGGTGTCTTCAGCTTAGTTCTCAGGAGAGCGAAGCTGAAAACAACAACCGGATAATAATCGGAATAAAAGACATACTCCTACCGTGAAAATCTCGAAAACAAATATATATATATATATATATATATATATATATATATATATATATATATATACACCAAACCGACACACTGTATAACTGAAAGATGGTTTTATTTGTTATGTTGTACATTATAAAAAATAAAAAACTTTTAAAAAAATAAATAAAAAATAAATACGAGTCCATTGCCAAAGCGCCTGAATTTTGATCACTGAACCATGGAAATGTTGCAACGGTCTTAAGTGTGACAAATGGCCATAAATCGCTTTTTTTCCCACCGCTGTCGCAACTTCAGTCACTAAATGAACCGTTGTAAATCGAGGACTACCTGTAGGTGAAGAAAGCATGGTAGCTGGCATGTATTTAGGATGGCTGCATTGTCCTTGGATGGAGGAAGCCAGAATTCACTTAAACAACCGCAGTGATTTGCTTTAAAGACTGCAGCGGTTCGCTTAACCAAAAAAACCCGTAAACAGCAAAAATGGGAAACGGAGCACAACCCTCTTGAAAGAGTTCAGAAGCGGCTTTTTTTCAAGGCCTTTACAAAACTTCCTTCACTAAATGAATGGCTGCAAATTGAGGACTACCTGCGAATTGCAAATTCTTTGGAAATCAAACCTGGCTTGGATTACACCGGCCAGCCTGACTGAGTTCAACCAAGTTTTTGGGGTGACTCACGGGAAGCTGCTTGCTCTTAATTCCTTCTAACAAAGTTTCCGCAAGATCTGTCGAGCCTCACGTGTCTTTTCCATGGAGGCTGCCAAGTTTTGAACCCGCAGGGGGACAAAGGAGTCCTCTCATTAAATCAACACCGACGCCCAAAATTTAAACAGATCTGAGCGGTTTTCAGGTTTGCGAGCTTTTCTTTTTTTCCTTTTAAATATTTATTTATTTAGTTAGTTAGTTATTTATTCTACTTATATGCCGCCCCCTCTCCCGAAGGACTCGGGGCAGCTCACAGCTAAAATACAATACTAACAATAAATTACCTAAAACTATATTAAACAAATTGTAAGCCGAATTAACATTAAAACCCCAAAATTAAACTAAACAACCCCCAAAGAGTCAGCACAGCCCAGATTGTAAAAACAGCCAGGTTTTTAACTCATGGCGGAAGGTGCGGAGATCGAGAACCAGCGGAGCTCCAGCGGAAGAAGATTCCATAAAGTGGGGGCACAGAGTAGGCCCTCCCGGGTCCCGCCAGGCGACATTGAGTGTGGGGCGGCACCCTGAGGAGACCCGTCTGTGCGCCCATACAGGGCGGTTGATACTTGATGCTGGGAGGAGTCATTCTCATAAATATCCTGGACCCATGCCATGTAGGACTTTGAATGTTAACACCAAAACCTTGAATCTAATAAAATAGATTTTATTAAAGTTTTACAGTTTAAAAAAAAACACAAATCATGTTTTCAATTTTTGCAATACATTGTAGCATTGGGTTTTTCCGTCTTCCATTATTCATATCTATATAAATATATACATTACTCATATAGAATTCTCCTTTTTCCTTCTCTTGCAACTCCATAGTAAGCTTATTCATTTCTGCACGATCCATAATTTTTCTAATTAACATATTGTCCGTGGGATTATCCTCCACTTTCCAATTTTGAGCATAGGTTATTCTCGCTGCTGTCAGAGTAGGTATTATGAGATATTCAATTTCTTTTTTATATTCGCCTCTAATTATCCTAATAAAAACATTTCCGGTTTGAATTCTATTTCTTCCTTTATTTTTATTTTATTCCAGAATTTTTTGGCTTTTGGGCACAACCACCACATATGAAAGAAGGTACTCGTTGTTTGTTTACACTTCCAACATATTGGACTCAAATTTGGATATATCTTGGCCAATCTCTATGGTGCTAAATGCCAACGATAGAACATTTTATAAAGGTTTTCCCTATACGAGGCTGCCATTGTTACTTTATAATTTCTCTTCCAAAGTCTTTCCCAATCCTCTAATTGAATGTTATATCCAAAATTTTTCATCCATGCTATCATTGTCTGTTTTACTACCTCCTCCTCTGTATCAAATTTTAGAAGGTAGTTATAAATTTTGGATACACATTTTTCTTCTGGTCCTAATAAGATTTTATTGAGCTGTTGAGGGCGTATGTCTATACCAAATTCTTCCATATCTTTTTTATACCTTGTTTGCACCTGCAGATAGGGCCACCAGTCTAACTTAATTCCTTCTTCCTTCAATTGCAAGCTTTTCTTATATGGGCCGCCCCCACCCCGCAAAGAGGAGTTAGTAACTTGCAATCTTGGTTTACGAATCCTGGCTCGTTCGTTGTTTCCCCAATGACCATCAACACAATGGGCTGCAAAAACTGGGTTTTGTGCAGGTGTATCTCCCTACGACCTGCAACCTCTTTATTATCGATGTCTATCCGGGGAGCCCTCATTTCAGTCACAAGTTGTGACAGTCGTAAATTGGGTCAGTTGCTAACGTAACAACACCCAAGAAGATAGTCTCAAGAAGATCCAGATGGATCTTGACAGACTAGAACACTGGGCCGTATCTAACAAAAGGAAATTCAATATAGAGAAAAGTAAAGTCCTATACTTAGGCAAGAAAAACCCAAAGGACACATATAGACTGGGTGAAACCAGGCTCAATAGCAGGAACTGGGAGGGGGATCTTGGAGTCTTAGTGGACACCCAGCTAAACAGGAGCCAGTTGTGTGCAGCAGCAGCCAAAAAAGATAATGCAATCCTAAGTTGCATCAACAGAGGGATACAATTGAGATCAAGTGAGGTACTAATACTACTCTATCAAGCCTTAGTAAGACCACACCTAGAGTACTGCATCCAATTTTGGTCACCACACTACAAAAAAGATGTTGAGACTTTAGAAAAAGTACAGAGAAGAGCAACCAGGATGATGAGGGGACTGGAGACTAAAAAATACGATGAACGGTTGCAGAAACTGGGCATGGCTGGTCTAGAGAAGAGAAGGTCCAGGGGAGACAGGACAGCATCTTCCAATCTTTGAGGGGCTGCCACAGAGAGGATGAAGGGGTCAAGCTATTCTCCAAGGCATCCGAAGGCCAGACAAGGGATAATGGATGGAAACTGACCAAGGAGAGGTTCAACCTGGAAATAAGGAGGAACTTTTTGACAGTGAGAACAATCAACAGAACAGAAGTTGCCCTCGGAAGTTGTGGGACCTTCATCACTGGAAGCTTTCAAGAAGAGACTGGACTGCCGTATGGTGTAGGGTCTCCCGCTTGGGCAGAGGGTTGGACTAGATGACCTACAAGGTCCTTTCCAACTCTGATTATCTGTTATCTGTTAACTGCAGTGATTCACAACGGTGGGAAGAAGGATCGTAAAATGGCGGTACTATTCGTTTAACAATTAATTGCCTGGCTTAGCCACGGACGTTTTGGGCTCAACTGAGGTCATTAAGTTGAGGACTATCTGTATTTTGGTCCTGCACGTGCAGCCTTTCTTCCAAGGCCAAAACCCCGAACAGTTAAATGAAATCTGAAAACATTATAGGATGGTTCTTAATCCAATTACCCTCAATGGGGTTACTATCTTTGCATCCCTGTTTTTCATTCTATCTTTTGTAACTTGAGAAAACCTTCGATTTTTTTTGGGTATTTGCTTTTATTTTTATTCTTCAAAATCCATTAGAAAACATATACCTCTAGCCGTTCTTGTGAAATGAAACACAACATCTGAAATAACTGCCACTATTTTTGCCCTTCCCTTCCTCAGCCAGGGATCATGAGTTTAAGTTTTTCAATTTCCCACACAACCTTGTGTGACTTTTTCAGTGATTTGGAGCTGGGCAGGATGCTGGATGTCATTTCCATTTCCTTTTGTGTCTTGAAATAGGCCTATAGGTGATCCTCAACTTACAATGATTTGTTTACTGACCACCTGAACTTACAACACTGGGGGAAAAAAGATTTATGATGGGTTTTCCACACTTATGACCATCGCAGCCTTCCCACGTTCACCTGATCAAAATTTCGATGCTTGATCCCAGCCAAGCTCAATCCCAAACAAGCTCAACCACAACCAAGCTTGATCCCAGCCAAGCTCAATCCCAAACAAGCTCAACCACAACCAAGCTTGATCCCAGTCAAGCTCAATCCCAAACAAGCTCAACCACAAGCTTGATCCCAGCCAAGCTCAATCCCAAACAAGCTCAACCACAACCAAGCTTGATCCCAGCCAAGGTCAATCCCAAACAAGCTCAACCACAACCAAGCTTGATCCCAGCCAAGCTCAATCCCAAACAAGCTCAACCACAACCAAGCTTGATCCCAGCCAAGCTCAATCCCAAACAAGCTCAACCACAACCAAGCTTGATCCCAGCCAAGCTCAACCCCAAACAAGCTCAACCACAACCAAGCTTGATCCCAGCCAAGCTCAATCCCAAACAAGATCAACCACAACTAATAACAACCAATAATAACCAAACTCGATCCAAACCAAGTCCAGGACGCTGGGCACGTATGCTACAGATAAGTCTTTATTTGACACCCTACAGCTTCCACTGATATTTGTCTAGTTTTTTTTTCACAGCCTCCAGATTGAACTCTGGAGCCCACCTGGAAGATGTCCAACCTTGGCCATTTTAAGACCTGCAGACATCAAAAGGGCTGGCTGGGGAATTTGGGGAGTTTAAGTCCACAGGTCCTAAAATGGCCAAGGTTGGACATCCCTGCTCTAAACTGAACAAAATCAAAATTCAGAGACCGGAACATCTGCCCAGTAGTTCCCCTTGGTGGAGATCTACCTCTCCCTGACCAGCTGTCCACTGGTTCTACACAGCCTTTGTGATGACCCAAGGGGGCATGGCACAAAGGCAACACAGTCAGATAAGCAATAAGAGTCCCTTTATTAACTCCAACTTTGCCCCCAATGTCCAGGTTAACTTCGGATGGAGAAAAACTCTCCCAGGAATAGCCTTTCACTGTAGAAAATTCAGTCCAAAACAAGGTACACACAAACTGTAACTTAAAATCCAAACAAACCAAACTGAAGTAATTAGTTTGGCAGGGCAGGAGCAGGAATTTCAGCCTTGAAAGCATGCCAAAACACACACAGTTGGGAAGATGCCAGGAACACAGATAAGCCACGACGATACCAAATAATTTGCTCCCAGCAGCTGCCGCACTCAGCTTGCATCTCTTTTAAACTCCCTTCCCAGGTGTGCCTAATGAAGGGAATCAGGGCCCTTTCCTCCCCCGTAAGCCACGCAACCCACGTTGCTCCCTTCTCCATTCCTCCCTGCGTGCCTTAGGATGAAGAAGGGGTGGGCCTGGGTCTTCCTCTGAACTCCCTCTCCCTTGTTCTACCTCTCCCCTGCTCTGCCCGACCGGACTTTACCCTTCCCCAGTTTCCTCCACACCCAACGGAGCCACACTCCCGCTCCCTGTCGGTTGTTCAGCTTCCTACTCCGAGTCAGATTCTGACAGGGGCATGACAGCCTACTGTATTTCTCAAAAGAGACACTTCCTGGCCTGGGGTTGTTTGGAGACAGGAGAAGACACACCTTGCAAGAGAATCAGAATGGAAAAGTGCAGGTGAAGACTTACCCAGGTAAACAGATGCTGCACAAGGTGTCTGCAGTCATTGTTCCGACGTGGACATGGACTCTCTTCTTGGCCTCACAAGAAGTATGCAATAAGCAGAACTCCAGGTCGGAGGTAGAAGAGAAGAAACCATCCAAACAGGGTTTGCAGGCCATTCCTAATCCTGAACCATAACCGCATTTCTATGGGGAAAATGAAACAAAAACATTGCTTAAAGGAATGATATTCCTGTTTATCCTGGGATAAGGAGTCCCTCAAACCCTTTCAGGAGTTGGGTTTCAGTATTGCGGAGTCCTTGGTGCTCCCTGAGATTGGTTGTTCTCATGCAGACATTTCTAGACCCAACCAGGTAACATCATCAGTACTAGAAGGGAAGGGGTTTACCGAGAGAGGAGGAGGAGGAGGAGGCTCTGAGTGTCAACTCATAAAACGTTCTGATGCCTGCTTTAGCAATTGCCATAAAAAAAAGGGGGGGAGAGGAAGGAAATCTGGAAGAGCAGTGCAGCAGTTTGTAAGTGAAAGTACATTCCAACTCTTTTCTTTAAAAGATTGTAGCTAAAATACCAGTACTTTTGCCCGTGAATATATTTAATTGGAGAACATGATTGATGACACCCAGCCTGTGAACGTGCTCAATTGGGGAATCTGATTTATGACACACTCAGAGGGGAAGGGGGGAAACAGGGTCACAGGGGACTGTAAATGACGTAGGCCAAAGTTGGCTTCATACAGGGCAGTGCCAGTATGTTGCCTCTAATGAATCCTTTGAAGTTTTTTGAAGTTTGGCTCGAGAATCATTATTTAATGAGGGCGATTGCTGGAATCCTGACAGCAAGCCAACTCTGGCTTGGTTGTTTTCTTGCAGGCGTTTTATCACCCAACTAGGTAACATCATCAGTGCTAGTAGGGAGAGGGGCTTTCTTGCAAGATGAGTAATTGCCTGGAGAAGAGAGGGGCGAGGCTTCAGCCGGTTCGCCAAACTGAGCAAAGAGTTAACAAACAGTTCTAGTAAACTGATGCGAACCGGCTGAATCCCACCACTGGGTTTACTCTCTGTTTACATACAAGTGGCTTGCCCTTTCAGTGTCCAGTGCCAGTTTCATTATTACAGATAGCAAATATCCTCCCACTCCAAACCAACGATGACGGTAGCATTGTCATGAATACCCTTCCTTCCTTCCTTCCTTCCTTCCCTTCCTTCCTTCCTTCCTTCCTTCCTTCCTTCCTTCCTCCTCCTCTCCTCCTCCTCTCCTCCCTCCTCCTCCCTCCTCCCTTCCCTCTCCCTGCTGCTTCATTTGGGTATTGAAATAACTCCCAGAATTCTCCAGCCAGCATGAATTCTGGGAGCCGACGTCCACCAATCTTCAAGGGCCCAAAGTTGAGAAACACCGTTTTGGTCAATTAGGCCCATTTACTGAGTTGACACATGGACCACTACAGGGAAAACGTGATGCTGTGTGAATGGAGATCCTGTTGTGGTTTTTTGGCAGCTGGTGCAGCGGAGGTTTTTCGGCAGCGGAGTCGGACAGTGAGGAAGAAAAGGGACCAGTCAGGGAGTCTGGAGAGGACTCCTGTGTCCAATGCAGGGATGGGGCCAGGACCATCTGGGAGTGGGGTGCTGCCTTCAGAGCCTGGCAGCAGCAAGGCAGAGAAACAGCGGGAGCCTGTTCCCAGTGCGTATGTGCACAGGCCTGCCAGAAGGCGAGAGCAGCTGAAACAAAAGGGGCGACTCGGGAGTAAGGCTGGGAGGTGATTGCCCCTCCCATAAGGGATAAAAGTCAGGCCAAGATGACGAAACCTTTGCAGGAAGCAAAGTCGTTCGATCGGTTCTGAGTCCTGCTTGAAGCTCTGTGTACTTTGGTTTTTTTCTTGTACTTCGGTTGGTTTCTTCTTCTTTTTTTAATTACATTTATATGCCGCCCTTCTCCGGAGACTCAGGGCGGCTTACAATTTTTGGAGCGCAACCCAATGCGCTCAGCAATAGCCTTCATTCCATTGTATGCGCCTGCGCCTGCTTATTAATAAGCGGCATTTTTACAAAGTCAGCTTATTGTCCCCAACAATCTTGGGTCCTCAGTTTACCTACCCCAAGAGGATGGAAGGCTGAGTCAACCTTGAGCCTGGTGGGATTCGAGCCTGCAGTAATTGCAGGCAGCTGGAACTAAGGGCTAGGCGTTTAACAGCCTGCACCACCAAGGCCCTTTTATAGTTAATTGGATACTTCTGTTTTTGGCTGCATTCCACAGCACTGAAAGGTGAGTGCTTATCTTGGGGAACTGTATCAGATTAGTTCTGGCTGGGAATGGAAACAATTCCCAGCGTTGCAATAAAATAGGTTTTGCTTTTCAAACAAGTTTGTGATTCTTTACGTTTGACAAAGCCTGGGTCAGAACAGATCCTCTGCAGAGACAATTTACTCACTCTGTCGGGCTCTTCTCCGGCTGGACAGGATTCGCACAGGACACAGCGACCATCCGCACCCCGATACTCTTGGTCCCCGCAGGCCTGAGCCGACGCTGGGTGCCAACACAGGGCCTAAAAATAACAGAGCATGGTGGTGGGGGGAGAAGAGACAAAAGCTTGTGGATTCTCTTTTTGCATTACCATCCTAAGGTTAGGAGGGAAAGGATGCAGGAGAGAATGAAGAGAAGTAAAAAGGTTCTGTTTTCTACAGAAACTATTATTCGTTCCGCTCTATCCAATACGTTGCAGTTCAGAGCAATTCCTTCTCCTCCAGCAGGAGAACCAAAGGACTCCATGCCTCTGGAAACGTTACTGTTGTAAAGAGAGGGTGGTGTAAGGTCTCCTTTTTGGGGGAGGGGGTTGGACTAGATGGCCTCCAAGATCCTTTCCACCCGTCTCTGTTTCTGTGTTTCCTTGAAACTTGCAAAAGGTTGCTCCAAGTGATGTATGATCAGAC